>KZ134980.1:81-10686 GCA_002157005.1 Melampsora allii-populina
AATCCTGGTCTAGTCACTTTCTTTTATGACACGTAACTTTAACACTTGGGGACAGGTTTTTGTGACTTTATTCAGTGGCAAGGAAAGGGTTAAGAAAGGTATTGCTTCCAAGTCCAATTCATGGACTCAAGCAGGCCACAAGTTAGGCTATGAGACCTTTGGGTGTGTTTGATCAGACCAGGGCCATAAATTGACTGTACTGTAATGCATCAGATAAAATCTAAGAGCAACCACAATGGTCAGGCTACAAATTGGGGTGTTAGGAAATTTGGGGCCCACTGAGATGTTATCAGATCTGGTGCTGGAAGAGAACTGTAAAATCCAATGGGGTATGAAGGAGGTAGAGGATAGGCTCAAGCAGGTTCCATTGTATCATCTGTGCTAGACATACTCATGTCAGGGTTCACAAATCTCACTTTTTATGCAGCAAAATTCTTGGAAAAAGTGCCTTTCAGTACCAAGAGATGGTTGAGGAGTGTTACAAGTACAAGTGCCCAGTGCACATAGATTCACTCCTGGCATCAGACCCATCATGATTGCCAACTCAACATGCACAAGTTGACCTGGGAAGAATGGTATAAGCAACCCTATATTGGTTGTTTGATTTTTTTGTATGTGCTTCCAATCCTGCCAGCTTGCGACCCTGTTCTAGGGACCTGGGCCAGCAAACACTCCCATTAGTCATCAGCTATGCTGGAGTTGATGAGAAGCATTCCTGCTTGTGAGAGTCAAAGTAGTAACATGGGAGAGCAAGACAAAAAGAAAACATTCACATGAGACTTGAAGCAAATGTAAATTGTGTGCCACAAACTCCTCAAATCTTTGCTTGACCAAGACGGCTCAACGCCAAATAGATGAAAAAGATGAGATATCATTTTTCATACTCAAATCTAGTAAAAAAAGCTGATTATATAAAATACCAATTGGGATGCAGAGGAACGTCAAGGATTCCCCCGCATCATTCAATCTGCATCTCAGGCAGAAAGAGTAGTTTTATGAGCGCCACAAGCCCGTTCATTGCACAAAAGTTCTCGCCTAAAGATCAATATGTTAGCTTATCTTGCTATATACTTGAAAGTTCAATGATTTGACGCTTACCTTCTTTCCTTCAGCAGATGCACCAGTGAAAGGATCCTACAGACACGAAACATTAAGAATTGTCCAGCAAATGATAGTCTAACAACGATGTCACATACCATCTTTTGCTCCTTTGCACGCTCTGTTGCAGCCTCCTGCCATTCCTTGGACATAGTATGAGGCAGCTCAGGAGCTAGAGAGATTCCAGATTCATGAGCGATTAGTAAGCAAATTCAGGTCTTTTTCAATGGATGAGATAACACTTACCATTGAGTCGGATCGCGACGAAGATGGCAATGGCGGCTGTCACACAACCAGTTATACCCAACAGAAGTTTGAGACCAGATCCTGGAGGGTGTATAGGTTCGCGAGGACCATGTGGTCCAAAAGAGACCCAATAGGCTGTTATGAAAAATGTCACCGAACCATATATTGCTTCAGTTCAGGGGATGCATGTAAACTGATCGGCTAGAAAAATCTTACAAGCTTTTTTCTCATCTAACGATAATTGTTTCCAGTCCTTTTTCTGGAGTCCCTCCAAGTGGTGGAAGATAGATTCCTGTTCTTGTGGGGTCATCTCTTTCCATGCTGCTTCGATCTGAAATGCGAATTGAGTGATGAGTCCAGTGCGATAAGAAAATTGAATGGGATTGCAAGCTACATTACTGATAGAGGGGACCGATTGACTTGTTGCTGTAGATGAGTGATCGGATGGGACAGCGATAGTGGCGTATCCTTGACCATTAGCAGAGATCGAAGGGATTGATTGTCTGAGTTGTGGGACAGCCTTGGTTGAAGCAGAGATCTGACGTAGAGATCGGGTACCAATTGATCGAAGCATGTTGAGAAAGTCGAAGTTGATCGGAATGAGAAAGAGATGACGATGGAAAAGGTTGAGGTGGAGAGTTTGAGTGGTTTTGTTGCTCGGTCAAGGTGTAGAAAGTTTTGGTTAGGGACTGTTCGGAATCAAGAGAGATGAGGGAATATTGCCAGTGACAGCTGTACTGACCATGTCCAGCCTGCGACATCCTGCGGAGAGAACCAAACCTGTCAGAGCGTGGGGGAAGTGGCTTGTGTCACAGAGGGTTCACAGTGAGTGCATCTGTACCGGGCTCTTTCACATGTGCACACCTCGCGCAAAGTGCTCATTGACACCCAGCAATTTGATATGGGGACCGCACCCACCCACCACACGCACTATGTACCCTTGCTTGTCTGCATTTATGTGGAGACCGCACTCATGCATGCCTCATCATGTGTTGTATGCGACCCCTTTAAGCTGATTACCAATTCTCCTTTGTTCTGCTTCGGCAAACTTCTCAATGGATGATGGCACCCTTCACCTTACCTACCCTTGGACCAACTAACATTCAACATCGATTGCTATCTTATCTTATCAAACGATTCCTTGGTCCATTTCTCAAGGATCGTGGCCTTTCCTTAGACTCTCAAATCAATAATCCTCTCAACTCTGATTCATTTACCATCAAGAATGTCGATCTCGACCCAACAACAATGCAAGACATCTTGTCGAAAACTGGACTATCTCTCAAGCTGCAGTCCGCCTCCCTGGACACGTTTTCATTGCGGATAGAATGGCCTCCTTGGTCTCTATCTTGGGATAATTATGTTCCTACGGTCAATATCCGTTTGCAAGGAATCAGGCTGGTCCTTGCTGTCACATCTGAACACATGCAGCCTGTCACTTCAAATTCGATATCAGACTCATCCTATTCGTCCACACGAAACATTGATCTCGCTTCAAGTTTCGCAGAGTTGGCTGATGAGTTTGTGCGAAACGAAGGCTCGGGTTCATTTACTATAGATGAGCTGGATCATCAACTCCCGGGTGCATTTGCCTCACAACCTAACATCAAGGAGACCACAAAAGAGCCTGACCGTCGAGGACTATTTGCGGGGTTGATCGAAAAAATATTGGCAAAGCTGTCATTCGAATTCGAGAAATTTTCAATTCAAGTCAGACATGATCAAGCAGAACTCTACCTGACGATTGACGGTGGTTCTACGGCCCCAGACTCAAAGGAGAGTCTTCCAAAGACTCTTTCTCGTATCTTTCAAATTTCGCCGCCCATGATATATTTTAAGGACTTGACTCCCCAGCCTCCTTCCCGTACTAGTACACCATCAGCATCTTCGTCTACAGGATATGAATCATTTGAAGCCAATGATGACATGCTTATGTCACAGGCCATTGCTGATCTTCGTATGTCCGCTGCTCCCTCAAGGCCGCGTGATGCTCAGCCAGAGAGTTTTATCGGACATCAGGATTATATCTTTCTTCGGTTCCAGGGGACGCCTTTGTTGCCGGGAGAGTCTCATACCTTGACAGAAGATAATCCTAGCGGAGCAAACAGATTGGCAAACTGTCACGAAGATTCCAATCCATTCGGCGACACAGAAGAAAAAAGTCGGATCCTACTTGTCATGAGCTACACGCCCCCGCCGCTTCAACTAAACAAAGACACTACATCTGCTCGGAACGAAGCTCAACTCGGGAAAATTTCCGAGTCTGAAAGTGTTGCTCCTACTTCCAATCCAAATATATCCCACGCTCGAACTCCCCAATACAAGCTTGAAATCTGTTTGCCAATGCTCAGCATCCACGTCCACTCGCCTTCAGAAATCAAATTATGGAAGTCTATGTTGTCTGATTTGACTGGAGACTCTTCGAATTCCGCCGCATCGCCGGCCGCGGTTCTAACATCATCACATACACAGGACGGATCAGCTGCCCTAGATGTAAACCTATACTGTCGCCAAGTGGCATTGAGAGTAGATTGCAGCCCCCAGATCAACGGAGGCTACACAGTTGCCGACCTGAAGGCTGCTCCAAACTCCTCACTAGAGCTCTCGTTGAAGACTTTAACATTTTCGCAATCTCATACGCCTGTCGACAGGCTGAATTGCAGCACAGCCCTTGTACCACGCACTGATCTTGCTGTAGCCAAAATTACCGTTGTCGCAAAGTCAACAGGCAACCCTGACGAAAGTGTCATACTTCGAGTACCCGCATCAGATTCAGTAGATCCAGCGCTTTCGGTTCAGGTTACCAGCCAACGAACGCAAATCACATCTGCTTATGCGCAATTTGACATTGACTTGGAACTCTATTCAAGTTTTCGGCACTTATTCGAGACTTTGGGTAGTCCATCGAGTCCAGCTGTGGATGTCACTAGTCCGACTGGCGATAAGCAGCATTCTAAATACAAGAAGCGATCAAATCTCGAATCCGACGTCTTGACTAAAGCGCCTCATTCAGTCTCGTTCTCCGCTCAGGACGTTGTACTTAGAATCAAAGTGAATCCCTCCAAAAGCAGTAGCCGAAATAAACTCGATTACCGGGAAGATGGCGTCTCTTTAGGAATAGCTCTGCGATCTATTCAAATTGATCAATCACCACCATCGGGTTTCCACTGTACAGTACATTCCATTGCCGCTGAACTAAATCCGCCAGCTTCCCCATCAGACCCTCACTGTCCTCCAGAATCCTCGTTTCTGGTCCTTACGCCTAACCCCGACCTCACTTCTGGTCAACCCAAGAGCGAAGATCCTTGTATCACAGTTAGATACGGCTCTGTTGAACGTAGTGATGAGCTGGGATTGATGGATTGCACTAGGAAGCCAGAGCTGGCGACAGTGAAAGTGGCGCTAGTCCGAATACTGCTCAACAAAAAACGATTTGATCGATTGCAATATTGGTTAGACGATTTGAGCACATGGGCTATCCAATTATCCAACCCAAGTGACGACTCGATGTCAATTCCACACGTCAGCGATATACCCACACAAGACGATGCCAACTATCGTTCGGCTTCATTGTCCCCAGTCTCATCAGTGCGAAGTGTCCGATCCCGTCCGAAGCCTCTTGAAACTACCTTGAGCGTTGGCATGATTGAGCTAAAAATCGATTTATCACAGGCAAACACAGATCTGTTGAGCTTCTCTGCTAAACGGACAGCTCAGCTGACGCTAACCTTGCAAGACTTTTCAGTATCCCAGACTGTCAACAAATTGTCTACGCCACAAACCTCATCTGATAGCACCTTGGTTCTCCTCATCGGATCCATTAGGGGCACGTTTGAGCACGAAACAGAAGTATCAGAATTGATCCAATTGGATGAGATAGGCAACACTCCTTCAGTTAGTTCATTCATGCTGATCCAGGGTAGACCAAAAAGGCTGATATGTCGAGGTGTTTGCACTTCATAGAACATGAACCGTTGTACAGTGTCTATCACGATCAAGACTACTGGATCCCCTGCCAATTCATCTTCCAAAAAAATCATGGTTGATCTCGTGATCCGAGGTATCATTTTACACATCGGCCCTGAATTCACATGGATTCAAAGTTTACTAACGTTTGTCAAGGCGCCTCCCGGTGTGAGATTCTGACCTTCTTATCTCTTCACTGACTTTGAGTTGATGACGATTGAGAGAAATTCCGTGTTGGTAGGCGTTTGAAACTCCTGGTCCCAACTATTTGACTCGAGTGCGTATCTCATTACGATCGACTTCAATTAGAGTTTCACCGCCTCCATCCTCTTCGAGCGACAAGAGTCCACACTTCATTCTCGCTGCCTGCTTTGACGATTTCACTTGTAATGTAAGATTGGATCCATCATCCTTGGATGTATCGCCAGAGATACAGGGTACATTGACCTTATTACTGGCTGAAGGTCAGAGTGTGAGTCATCTTCTGGCTATGTTTCAGTTTATCCCTCTGTATCGATGGCTGAGGTTGGTTTCTCAATTGACTATGATGAGCCAGGGTGTGTTTGTTCGTCTGGCTAGATTTTCAAATCTACGAATTGGAGTTTCTTATTCGACCGAAACCGGTAGATTACGAGTTGAGTGATATCTCAAACAATTGTGAGATATGATATCTTGACAAATTAGCTTCTCTTCGTCATCAGGGCTGCGTGCACAGCGGCTCATTAGGAGTGTCGCTGTGTGCTGACTCGACTGAGAGCTTAGGAGACGTTATCGCTGGTTTAGGTCGAATCTCGTTGACGGAACAGAATCCTGAGTAAGTCATATCAGCGGAATGCAAACGCATAGAGATTGACTCTCTTCCTAATTTGTGACCTTGCGACCCTGTAGTATTAAACTCGATCATGATCACGCTGAAGAGCCGTCTCAGAGTCAAGCAGATATACAAGCCAGTCTTTTAAGTAAGCCTCCATCCGATCAGCTACTTGTAATCCAAACTGACAATCATCAAACTGATTATTAGAATCAGCAATACAAGACACTCGATTTCGTAAACCGCTTTTACCATTTGAACTGGGTGAAGACCTGGTGCATGAGGATTACCCCTCGAATGCTGATTTTGTGCAAGCTAATTCTACTCGAACCGGTCTTAAGCCTAGACTTCCCGACTCACGCTTTCCTTCTATCATCCGAAATTTACATCCTGATGGTCTCAATATCATTGATGATTTCTTATCATTGCCTCAAACTCGCTCAAAGCGTTCAACTCGGTAAGTTCATAGTACTCAAAACTATAGATGAGCATAATTTTGAGTACCTTTTTGATGATTGTCTACAGAGTGATTGTGAGCGAATTCAAGGTTGAAAAGTTTGATGTCTCAATAGGTCTTCATGAAGGATATGATTGGGCTTCTACTCGACAAGCCATTGAAGAAGCACAAAAAGCGTTGAGAAAGCGATTGCAAAAATTACGACAATTGTTAGCAAAGGGTCATTCGGATGAGAGTATTATAGATGAAGAGTTACCATCAACAACGCTCTTCAAGTCTGTACATTTTGGTCTTTCACCATCTACTCGTAGTCTTACTACTGCACAATTACTTGATGCTATTGATCGCGAGTTGGATGATCCAACAGTAGGGATTGTACCGAATGAGGATGTTAGTATTACCGGTAGTTGGCAAACTTTACCACCAGCTCCTAAAGAACGAAGTGCATCTACTATTAATTGTTTATCTACTTTACGAAATTTACAAAGATCAAGACATCCAGCACTTGAATTCAATTTAAATGATCTTAAATGTCGTTTACGAATTTATGATACAACTCAAGATCAAAAAGATTCAAGTGAACCATTGATGAGTCTTAAATTAAAAGTTCATCAAGTTTCGATTTTAGATAATATTAAAACCTCAACTTGGAAGAAATTTTTAACTGAACTTAGACCAAATGATGGAGGGAATTTAAGATCGACTGGATCACCTATGTTACGAGTGAATTTTGATTTAGTGATTTCACCTGATAATGATCAAAAACAAGAAGCGATTCTTAAAGTGAGTATGAAATCCAATCTTCAATAATACAGTGTGATCTTGAAGTTAATTTGATTGGTTTGATTATAGCTTAAGATTGTACCACTTAGGTTATATGTTGATCAAGATGCAGTAGATTTTTTGAAAACGTTTTTTGCCTTTCAAAAAGAAATTGATCATTTGAATCCAACTTCAATTGAAAAGAAAACCGAAGAGGGCATGTTTTTTCGTTAGTGAATGATGACTTTAAAAGAAAGGGTGAATTGAATGATCTGATACTGATTCTAATTTTTTTTTTCTGAAATAGAGCGAGTTGAAATTTTTCCTATTAAGATTAAATTAGATTATAAACCTAAAAGAGTGGATTATATGGCTTTACAAAAAGGACAAGTGATTGAATTGATGAATTTTTTTCATTTTGATGGATCTGATATGACTTTAAGACATGCAGTTTTAATTGGTGTAAGTCAAACTTATTTATTTGATTTCTCTTGTTTTGCTAATGATGATTAATTTTTCTTGTAAAAATAGGTTTCTGGACCTGATAAGATTGGAAATTTATTACAACAGATATGGACACCTGATATAAAAGCGAATCAATTATCAGATGTGATTTCAGGAATTTCAACGATTAAATCCATGGTGAATTTAGGTAGTGGAATTGCAGATTTAATTTTATTACCAATTGAAGAAATTAAAAGACCAGATGGTAGATTATCTAGAGGATTAAAAAAAGGAAGTCAATCATTTGCCAAAAGTACAGCATTAGAAATGATTAAGTTAGGTGCTAAATTGGCTACAGGGACTCAAGTGATTTTAGAAAAAGCTGAAATGATTTTAGGAGCTAGAGTTTTAGATGAAATTCAAGTTGAAACGATTGATGGAAATTTAATGAATCGAATTGAAAATGAAGATAAGATTAGTTATGAAGAAGAAGAACAACCACCGATTAGTAGATATGCAGATCAACCTGAAAATCTTAAAGTAGGAGCTAAACTTGCTTATCAAGATTTAAGAAAGAATATGAGAAATACTGCACAAACGATTTTAGCAATTCCATTAGAAGTGTTCAATGAAGTAAGAAAATTCAAAATTAAATTTGATTTCTTAACCAAGTTGATTGAAAAGTTCTAATTCTTTTTTTTTCGGATTAGAGATCAGGACGAGCAGTAGTTAAAGCTGTACCGATTGCGATTTTACATCCAATGATTGGTGCAACAGGTGCGATTAGTAAAACATTATTTGGACTTAGAAATACTTTAGATCCATTTACGATTAATAATGATCAAGATAAATATAAAAGATTAAATGTAGGGAATTGATGAGAAAAATCTAAAGATCAGAATGATTGTATGTTTCTTGATGGTTTTTATCGGTTTTGTAAAGATGAAAAAATGATGGTAAGAGTTATATGAACTGGGGTTCGAGTGTGTGTGTGTGTGTGTGTGTGTGACGAGGTGATTTGTAAGTATCAACATTTCGTTATCAATTATGTAATAAGCTTTTTTTTTCTGTATAATCTTAATCATACCTTTTTGAATCTATTAAAACTTGATTTGAATTTTTCTTTTTCATATTTTTTGTTAAACAAATCTAGTGTTGTGTGAATGAAATGATGTTGTATTTTTTTAAAATGTTTGAATGATTTAAATGAGAAGGTGAGTCAAGTGGAGTCTTTTGAGTGTGCCGCACTTGAATCTGAAAAATCTATAAAGAGCATTTGAATGAGAAATTAAGAGATGGGATTAAATGTAGGATATATGATACAAAGTCTTTGAT
The DNA here is from genome assembly GCA_002157005.1 of Melampsora allii-populina. Taxonomy (NCBI): domain Eukaryota; kingdom Fungi; phylum Basidiomycota; class Pucciniomycetes; order Pucciniales; family Melampsoraceae; genus Melampsora; species Melampsora allii-populina. The sequence continues at coordinate 9,201 of KZ134980.1, forward strand.
TGGTATGATTTGATGTTGTATGTAGTGGATTGAGTACATATAGAAGAGTATACTTATACAGAATCAGATTAAAACTTATTTGTAAGTCAGATTGGGGTTAAACTCCACCACTCACCAACCAGTTCTTTTCACCATTACAATATCAAATTACTAAACTATTGCTTCTTTTATTTTTCAAAAATGATGCAAACTGATCTCAATACCAATCAGCAATCTCAATCAACCAACACCATTACATCACCAATGATACTTTTACGTAGAAATCAAAGTGATCTTCATCCAATTCAATCAAACTCAAACTCACAATCTCATACTTTATTAATCGATGGAACTAATACTACTAATCATCACTCTAATCAATTCATCTTTGGTTCAACTTCTAATATCATCTTAACTGATCAACCTCAATCTCAATTAGAACATTCATCTAATTCTAATCATCAGAACTCTACTATTTCAGATAAACCTCTCAATCGATTAGATCCTACTGTAGTTGAAGCTATGATGACCGGTACAGTACGTGATAAACAAATACTCTTACAAGCTGAAGTCGAAATGGTTCGATTTGTTACTTCAACGTATGTCTTCTCTCTTTCTGTCTATTTATTATCATTAATATGAATTGATCTTACGTACATCTTCAGACAACATCGTCAACCGTTTGGTGCTGCTTTATCAACTTCATTAAACTCTTATCAACGTATGTTAGTACATCGTTTAGGTGATTCGTTTGGTATTAAAAGATCAATGGAGATGGGTAATATGTTTATCGAACGAACACCTTTATCAGCTTGGTAAGCTTATCTGAAAAACCTGATTTTGTACCATACTGATCTATTTAATTTCTATCATTAGTCCTTCAACTCGTCTTGATAGCTTTATTATTCGTCAAGATGCTTCACCATCTAATACTACTCTTTCTTCTCAAAAAAAAACTCATTCATTAAACATACCTCAAGAAGAAAAGATCACTCCGATCGCATTATCTCAAAATACAAACGAAGTTAAAGTTAATTCAGCTACTACTTCGAATGTTCCTCTTAAAACCTTTAAAATCATGTCAAGAACTCCTTCACAGAGATCTAGTTCACGTCAAACCAGTAAAGGGATCACCACTTCTACAGGTTCTTCTGTCTCATCTGGTGATGCAACTAATCCAGATACCAAAAGGAATGAACTTAGTTATGAAGCACGTCAAGCTGCTTATCAACAAGCAAGAAATCGAATCTTTGCCTCTGGAACTTCAGAAAGTGCAGAAGATGATGGAATACCTAAAGGATCATCTGAATCTGAAGAAACAACTAGTAGTTCTAGGAATTTAGATGGTGATATGAATGATGAATCAAATCCATCTCAAGACCAATCTATTACTTTATCCAATGATCTTTCTTCTGGAAACGGACCGATTCGAATTGTTCAAGCAGTTAATAAAGGAAAAGAAAAGATGATGACCAATTCGAAATTTTTAAAACAACAAACTACAGTA
>KZ134996.1:0-11333 GCA_002157005.1 Melampsora allii-populina
GGATTAAAATTAAAATGTTGTGATAATGAATTAGGTTCATAAATTCCTTTTGGTAAATCTTGGATTGAAATCAATTTAGAAATCGATTTTAAATCAACGATTTGATCCCAACTAATCGTAGTGATTCCATTATTAGATCCCAGACATTCACGTGATAGGATCGATTGTGATGATTTGGATTGATGACAATGTTCTAATCCGATCTTAGATTCAGCTGTTGTAAGTCTATGAGTTAGCTTATCTGAACTAATATATGGTATTGGTGTACCAAAGAAACAAGGTGGTATTAATAATGTTCTATTCAATGTATACGCTAATGTCAATCCATTTTCTAATGCTATACGTTGATTATGAAAACCTGAATGTGGTAGATAAGTTATGTATCGATGTGTTTTGAGAAATGGTTTAGGTCTTGAAATTGGAAATGGATCGAGTTCAATAACTAAATGTAAAACAAAGGTATCAGTATCTGATCTGTTCAAGATCGTATTTGTGAATTCGATTGACTCACTTGATTGTCCTCTTTGTTCATGTTCTTGAATCGAAGTTGATGAATTGGTTAGATTTGAATAAAATAATGATAAAGAGATTAAGAATAATAAAAAAGTAATCAGTTTAATTTGATTTGGTTTTTTATTGAAAGTGACAATCAAGAATGAATTTAAATAAGTTTTGATTTGATGATTAGATTGTGATATGCTACTGTTTTTATTGCTTTTATTATTTCTTGAAGGTGAAGGTGATAATGATAAACTTGAGATGGTGGTGGTGTTGGTGGTGGTTGTGTTTAATTTTTTATTTTTTTTGGGTGAATGAACCATTTTGTCAACTCAAGTTGCTGTGGTAAACTCAAACTCTAATCTTTCAAACTCGAGTCATTTTTAAACCTCCTTCATTCCATACTCTCAGTGAGGCCCACTAAACCCATAACCCTACCTAACACCATAACCCATAGCTTGTAGTCTATCAAAATAGATTTTTGTCATCAAATGTCCCTGTCACACTATTATTTATTTAGTCATTTCTTTCCAGAAAATCACACAAGAGAGATAGGAAAAAAAGAAAAGAGACGATCAAATACAAAACACCAAAAGAAGTAACCAAAAGTTTTGATGTATATAAAAACATTCTGTATTGACATGACCTGAAGAGAAGATATTACACAAAAAAAGAAAGATCATAAAAATGTTGAGAAATTGATTTATGTGTTCACTTTTGATAATCTATCCAACGAATCTAGGAATTCAATTGGTGTAAGAATCTCAGTAGATCCATATGTAATCTTTTTACTTCCACCAATCCCTCCACTCATACTAGCTCGAGTGGCAAATTCCTGAAAAAAACAAGAAAACTAACTATCAGTATTCCTACAAAGTGATCTCCTCATACAATGCAAAAGAGATTAGTCAATGCACGAACCTGAAGATTTGAAGCTTCAACATATCCACCTCCACCTACAACAAAGACAATCGCTTCACTAAACCCAACTCTTGTTTTCTTATTATGCAGTCCACCCAATGGCATATTCCGACCAGATCTAGGATCAAATGTAAGATAGTCATCTGTATCCATTAAAGCTTGATTAGATCCTGAACTAGGATCCATGACTGCTTCTACTAATCTTGTGACCCCAAAATCTTTCCTTCCTGGTAAAAAGTTTTTCACACCTGATAAGATATTATCAAATGCTCCTCCACCTAGTCCTCCTTCTTTTAGACGATCTGTTAGCTGTGTGGGTCATAGGATATATGAACCAAAGAATGTGATCAGTCATAACGCCGAGAGGTAACAGTCAAGAAGTGTACCCGAGGAAGGCAAAGCTTTGAAATGTGCAGCTTGAATGTTGAGACTTACCCGATTACTGATCGCACTAAACCCTCTAAACAGTTCACCACCTGGACCACTAGTATTTGACATTGAAGCCGGTACACTAGCAGTACCCATACTCATCGAATTGGTCATCCGCAAAATCTCCCTAATCTTCTTAACATACTCCCAAATCCCCATCCTTTCCACCCCACACTCTTTCAGTGCTCTTTCATACTCTATCAAATCATCCTTTGCGATCTCATTATTACTCAAATAATAAATTAACATCAATCGCAATTTATCATTCGGTTCATGTTTTTCCGGGTCTTTGAGGGCTTCTAATAAGGTTTGTCGATTCTGTTTGGAAATCGAATCTTCCATTTGAAACAAGGTATCAAGCCCTCTGTGTTTGATACCTTGGAGTAAAGCGGTAGCAATGTTCATATGAGTGTCCAGTGTAGTTTTACGTGCAGTGAGTTCAGGCAGAGCGGTGATGGCAGCCTTGAGATGTGCTGCATTAGATGTGACATCAATTTGTGAAACATCATTAATATCTCCAATCCCTGTTGACCGTGTGATCTCGGCTGCGTCAGATTTGTATCTAAATATCACCAAATCCAAGCGGAAGTTTTGCATGTGAGCATAAACGGAAACCAAAGGACCACATAAAAGTACTGACTTGTTGAGTTCGGTATCAATCTCTTCTGCTACCTCTGGGAACGGCTTGCTTGAATTTTTAGCCCAGAAGAAATCTTTACTATCAAGGTCATAGACCCGTTTCTGCAAACGACCAGCTTCTGGTGTCTATCAAGAGCCGAAAAAGGGGGTTTGGAAAGAAATGTCAGAGCCTATCTATCTTCTGTCATACATGATGAAAAAAGTAGAAACAGACCTCAACGGTGACACGATTGAGTTTCATCTCAAGTACATCATTGACCAGAGCTTGATAGGTCCAACTATGACTTAACATCGGTACAAGATCAATATTTCGATCAAGGATCAATAAGACCGGTCGTCCAGATTCAGAGGTAAAGAGATTATTAGATCTTGATGATAACAGATAATCACGCAATCGGCTATCCAACTTTCGAGCGACCATCTCCGCAGCATTTCCACGTGGACAACGAATAATAGGTAACTGGGCTATGAATGAACAGAGGATTAGCCCAGTCTAATGAGTGGCAATTGATGATGACTGACCCATTGTAGCTACTACACTAAAGAGTCCCTTTGCAATACTATCAGCAGTTTGTTCAACATCTTCTTCAGAAGCACGCGGATCGTTCAAGATCTCGTATGTTGTACGTTTGGGTCCTGGACTACTACCGGTATATGAAAGACAAAACAAATGTGGTTCAAGCACAATGAAATCGAGATATTGATCGTAAACCTGAGGTGATTGATAAGGTCAACAAAGTACTTCACAAGTCGGAGAGATGCATTGATGGATCATGATCATTAACAAAACTTACCTGTTCTATTGAAGCATCTGCACCCGTATCTAAAACCAAACTAGCCAATTCTTCTAATAAAGGTCTTGGTAAAGTACTAGTGAAATTTAAATAAAAGTTCTCATAAAGTCCTTTTTCAAGATCTGTACCGATTCGTTTAATTGAATCTCTAGTTGGACTAACAAAATAAATTGCAGGTACATCTGGAAGTGGTGGTCGATCTGTATTAAGTTGCATATGAAGTGTAACACCTAAAGCTCTTAGATCTTGAACTCTTAAGGTAGTAGCTAGTATATCTTGTGATCTTTGGTCTAGAATCAGTACTTTCCATGGTGGTAATGAACTTGGATCTGATTCAGTTGTGGTGGTTGTGATTTGTTGATTCGAATTGTTAAAACTCAGTAGAGCTTTTAATGATTGAATTTGATATTCTCTTAAAGAAAGAGATGATGTTGCCATGTGATTGATTGATAAGTTGAGAATGAGAAGCTGATAGTTTCAGAATGGTCGTTGATGATGATGATGACTTTTTTTGTTGGTCATCGATCACTTCATTCAACAGTGACAGGACCCCGACTCAACATACCCGATCCCGGCGGACAGTCGGTCCGATTTCATCAGATCATCAATTTACCCCTATTTACCCTCGAGGCTTGATCCAGATTCGGGTGATGAAAATAAAAGTCTGATCTGATGACAACCATGTTTGACCTCAATGCCTTGAACAACCTAGCCTTCCATAATTCCTGTTGAGATCTAGAAACCTCACTTAAGTAAATCTAGCGCATTGAAATATGAATGAATTCAAGACTTTCTTCGAGAAAGGTGCACTGACAATACTGGTTAAAAAACATGTTCTTCAAAATGTGAGAGAGATGATACGCAATCTATCAACAGATGGCATTCAATTATTGGCTCATGTTTGGTTGATGCTAGCCAACCTGGAATTGAACCTGTGAAGCTCACATGGGATGGACGTCTTTTTGTAAGTCGTGGTCAGGGTAATGTACGTGATAGAAACAATATTTGGGTGGGTGAAGAGCCCCCATGAAGCTGACAAGGTCTCACACTGGGGAATTTTGCTTTGATTTGATTATGCAAAAGGCATATCAACTTTGGGGGTGAGGACCATTGTACCTGCCAGATGCAAAGCAATATTGTTTGAGTCTATAACAACGTTTGTAGTTGCAGACTGAAGCAAAAACTGCTCTTAGACTATGGTCTGAGTCTTGTGAGTCTTTTGTTTGATAGTCTGCCTGGGTGAAAGGCTTGAAGGGTTGATGACGGAGAGTACAAACTTGATTTTCTTGATCAGTATTTGTTGAGCTGAGATATCGGAGCCAATTTCATGACTTCCAAATTCGATTGGTTGAGATTTTAAACAGCTCTCATTCTCGGCACACTGGTCACTCGCATCTCCTCATTCTACCACAGGCATGTCCAACAATAGTCGCCCCCGATATCACCACCTCACAGGGTCGAAGCCTGAAAAGTGTCCCGGGTCGACATACGCTCAAGACGGCTCTGGTTCGGTAGACAAGATGGCTGATGCCAAGCTTCCACAACTGCCCGAATCACAGCCTGATCGAAAAGTTAACGGATTCTTAAATCGAGTATATTGAACTACGATGTCAAGTTTGAAGACCAGGAAAAGTTGAAGAAATTCGGTCATCGAGGACGCGTACCTGGCCTGAGTCTTGGCCATCGGAACACTCGGAAGACGCGGCACCTTCGCGGGTCGATGGCGGGAATGAGTCCAAGCTGGAGGGCGAACACGGTTTGGGATACATAGTTCAACCTGGTCACCATGAGATGGCAAAGCTCTGACCGAGACGGCGCTGGTGAAACCAGATTCACCCTATTACCAATGTTCTGAAGCTTGCCATTCCACTTGCCGGTCTTCCCTTGTGGGTGTTGGATTTTGATCATGACTGCCATCTCACATCGAACAGACTACTCCAGCGCGATCGTCAGTGGCTCTCTCAGCCTCTCTTCCTTCGCCTCTTTTACCTCGTCCATCGCCCAACGCCATTTGGCAATATATATGTCTTATAGCTTGATCGTTACCTATTCCTCGCACCATTCCGCCCATTCCTCCAATACATCCTTATAACCATTTTCGGAACTTCGATCACTCTCGTCTAACTTTCCATAATAATTGAACACTAGGCTCTCCTTGACAAAATCTATTGCTTGTTGGAACGCGCGCTGGTAGCATACATCGTACCCAAGCACAACCTATCCAATCAACTGATTCGTACGTTGATCTTCACTTGGTACTTTCCTCATGCCTATGTGACTCTTATACTTTTGGCTTTTTCATACACTACTTTAACTCCAGCCAAAGATCCAGACCGGCTCTGATCATGTCAGCATCCAACCCAACAATCGCAGAACGTCGAAGAAGTTCAGTCAGATTCACTGACGAAGAGTCGGTACCTACTTTCATTTCGATCCCACAAATCACGACGGAAGGCCGCTCTATTCGAGGGCGACCACCTACCCCAGCTGCTAGCAAAGTAACTGAGGCGTACTTTGCTTCTTCTTCGGAAAGCTGCACGGCGAATGAGGATGACGATAATCAGTCAATCTATCACGAAAGTCAATGGGTCGATGGAGAAGAACTTTCTCCACGCAGCCAGCCTCCAACAGCTGGAATGGACCCTCGCCCAGCGTTCTTAACCACACCTTCAACAACATCAGCTCACTCGAGCGCGGTGATTCCAATCCCACCTCAAGCACATTCGGCCACTGCTTCTTATCAGCCATATTCACCTAATCAACCCACGCATCATACTCTTCCATCGGCTCTGTCTCCTCTTCCATCGCACTTTGCTCCTTATTCCAGCTCGTCGCCGCACCGCACTAATTTCTCTCCTCAGGTTCAAAACTTTCAAAATATCATCCCTTCGCAACCATCTATGTCACCTTTCCTGTCCCACGTACCTTCTGTCAGTTTACCCTATCAATCCGCATTCCACGCTCCTGCCTCAGCACAAGTCCAGCCACTCTCTCCTACCAAAGCGAGATTCGAGCAATCGGGTGCCCCACGCCATCACTCAATTCACGATATCTTCCCTAGTCAGCTCAACTATCCCGATGCCGCTTACCAAAGCGTTGTTCATCAGCATCGAAATTCCGCTCCTCATATCTATCCCACAAACTTTTCTACGCTCCCTAAACCTGAATCTACAATGGTCAACCTGGAATGCCGGTGTCCAACTCCTGCGCCTCTGCTGCAATCACAGGCAACAAACGACACATTCCATATGCGTCATCATGGGATGTATGACCCCTCTGAAGGACTCGAGGCTTTGCGAGAAGAGAGAAGAAGAGGTAGTGAAGATACATTGGTGGGTCGGGGTGATATTGAGGCGGCAAACTCATCGCCGACGAAAGGAAAGTTCCCAAGTATCGAAACCGCAGGAAACATCGCGGGAAGCGACCCACAACACCGCACATCTCAGCCACTCAAGCCTTCCCTACGACGAAGTACGACTGAAGATATCGTCAACCACCAACCTGTCATGAACGCAGCCAGCATCGTTGACTCGCATGTTCATCGCCGCCGTGGTCAAAAGATTGGCCATCCTGAAGAAGATCAAGATCACAATCCTGGTAATGAGAACGAACTCTCCAATCTCAAAGGTGGTGTACTCTCTCATCTCTTGGAGCTGTATGGTGCTGGTGGCCCAGTCGAACGATCTAGTTCGGCCAACTCTGGTACAACCGCTGCCGAGAGCGTGGCGACCAGCCGCGTCAATTCAAATGACTCCCGGATTGTCCGACGCAAAACAGCAGGCCGCCCTTCCTCTCGTCGTGGAGAAACACCTGAATTCGCTTCTGACATCTTCTCGACAAACGGCGGTGTTGAAAAACGTGAGCGCTCAAAACATCAAAGCAGCCGTCGGCCCAGCCTTCACAGGCGCAAATCTCGCACTTCTGATGCTGGAGACAGTGATGGCGGTAGTGTTCGAAGCGCAAGATCTGTTATGACTTTCCGCACTATAGTAGATCAGGTTCAAGATAAGATTCATAGTCGCAAGGTCAAGACTCGTCAACGACGAGCCAGTATCACCATGCATGTTGCTGGTAAGTATCTTTTCCGCATCATGGCAAATGTTTGTGCCGACTCACTGACGCTTATATACATCTCTGAATAGATATTCTGAAGCGACAAGACTTTATCCTCAAGCTCGCCAAAGCTTTGATGGCAACTGGGGCACCTAGTCATCGATTGGAATCCCAATTGAGCGCAACTGCTCGTGTGCTCGAGATCGATGCCCAGTTTGTTCACTTGCCCTCTATCGTCATTGCCACATTTGGAGACTGTGACACACGGACTTCCGAGACCCACTTTGTAAGTTGCTAATCCTCATATAAATTTCTCCCTGTGATAACTAATGAAATGAACATTCAATCACGCAGGTAAAAGCCGTTGGAGATATTGCCTTGGGCCAGTTGCATCGCGTCCATGAGATTTATAAAAGTGTGGTGCATGATCAAACCGGAGTTGGTGAAGGTAGCGCTGCGCTACATCGGATCTTGAATGAAGAGCCGATCTATACGGTCTGGCAGAGAATGATCATCGCTGCTTTTTGCTGCGGGATCATTTCAATGTTGGGTTTTGCTGGAAGTTTTGTAGACGCCGTCAGTTCTCTTTCCGATTTTCAGTGCTTGAGGCTTCATTGACTGATATTCCATGACTGCTTTCATCAGTGGGTTTCGGCTGCCTTTGGAAGCTTTCTGGCCTTCATGCAATTGCGGGCGACCAAGAATCAAATGTATTCGAACATCTTTGAGATCTCCATCGCCACACTCGTTTCTTTTGTTGCTCGTGGACTTTCAACTACTCAATTTTTTTGTTACGAGTCTCTATCTTCTGCTGGTGTCGTGTTGATCCTCCCCGGATATACAATCTGTAAGTTCATCTCCATCTAAAGACGTATCCAAGCAAACCACATAAACTCATTCTCTCACTCTCAAAGTGTGTGGTTCATTGGAGTTGGCCTCAAAAAATTTGATCGCTGGCTCAGTGAGAATGGTTTACGCAGTAATTTACTCATTGTTTTTGGTGAGTGACATTTTCAATAATACCTACATGCATAGCCTGATTAATTGTGAAAATCTGTAGGGGTTTGGGATCTCCATTGGATCGGATTTTTATTATCTCTTAGATCCAAACGCACGAAGAATCGCAGCGATGCATGCTACCTCCCAGTCGTACTCTCTCGTAGGATCCTTCAGTGGACTGAATGGAACACTACCCGTCATGGACGGTAAATTCACTCTTACAAACAGTAGTACTGGATCCAATGATGCGCTTCTCAAGCAAGGCAATATTCAATGCTATCGGAATCCTGAATGGGAATGGTGGAGACAGAGTATCAATCCCTGGTGGATGTTCCTTCTCGTTCCGGCCTTCTCGTTCTTTCTTAGTCTATGGAACCTGCAGCCCCTCAGAAGCAAGCAGATGCCAGTGATGGTAATCATCGCATGCGCTGGATGGGTTTGCAATTACTTTGCAAATCAATTTGTAAGCCCGATTTCATACTGGTGTTTTCTCACTCTTGTAAGGCTTTTTGGACTGTGGCTTACATGGCCTTACTTAATAGATCTTCGATCGTTCCGATGTTGTTTCGTTCTTGGGAGCGTTCGCGATTGGCTTGATGGGAAACATGTATTCTCGAGTCTTCAAGGGTACAGCATTCACGAGGTCAGTATCTTGAGTGAAGGATTCGAAGCATTATTTTGAACTGCCATTCTGATGTATCTTGCATCTTTCAAAACATCAGTATGGTCACCGGTGTTCTTTTCTTGGTTCCATCAGGTATTGCAGCTGCTGGTGGTCTTGCCATGACTTACCACTCGAATTCTGGGGACTCATATAGCAATGGATTGGTGATCGGTCAGTCGATATATATTTACAATGATGCGAGCCACTATTCTGCTTTTCAGACTTACTCATATCGTCTTATTTTTAAATAGGTTTCCGAATGGTACAGGTTGCCATCGGTATCACAGTTGGATTATTCTTTTCTTCTTTCGTAGTTTATTCCTTCGGACGAGGAAAGTCAAGTGCAGCCTTTACATTTTGATCTTTATGGTGGATACGAAATGAAAAAAGGAGATGAGGTTGACTAATGGGTAGCGATTGAATCACTTCTGAACCTTGACTCGAGTGAATTGCTTGTTCGTTTTCTTGTTTACATACTCTATGGCTTTAATTTTCGCTCTTTGTCTTTCTCGTTTTCTTAATTCTCAATTCTCACTTTCAATCGGGAAATGGATATCTGTCGAAGATATCACTTCTTCCTTAATGTATGCATTTGAATCTGTAATACAAATTATGCTGATGTTTTCAAGGCCTTGCTCCAAGAATCGGAACATGTCAAATTTGCAAACATCCGGGTCTCCAATCTCAAGCTCATTGAGAAAGTACTCAAAATATTTGAGACATTTCCCAAAGTCGGATACAACCTCTCCGCAAAACAATAGGCTTGGAAAGGTAGTTGACATTTGAAAGAGTACTCGCGAACAAAGAAGCGGCATTACACAAAGCCGCATTGAAGTTTGGGTGCACATGTTGACAGGTGATCAAAGGGGACTGTACAATGATCAAACAGATAGCTCGATGGAGCATTGCTCCTGAGGAAAAAATGAGACCCATTTATCTTCCATCGAGTATCAATGGTCAAGAAAACTGAAGTCTTGTAATGCAATCATTTTGCGCGCCACTATTGTTGGCCAGAACTGGATAATCATGGGGAGTGGGTATCAGGGGACACGTCAGCTTCCATGATCACACTCACGTTTTTAATCTAAGAATAATAAAACTCAGAACACTCACATCATTTTAAGATTGGTTTGTAGAACTTGGGGTGGTTGTTGACTGTGATTATTCGTGACTAGGAAGCGCTGAAGTGAATTGGTGGTTTTGATTGCTGGCAACAGTGTTATTGGTTTGACCAAGCGACTGATTGTTAATCGAATGAGGAAATGATGTTGTCAGGTTCAGGGATATTGTTTGAAGAAGTTTGAGACCTTGTTGAAGATTCAGTTGAGCTGTAAACCTCTGTTCTGGCCGATTGCATCCCAAAGGTTAGCTATTTCTTGCAGACGTTCCGCAGTGGGGAACACCGGAGCGGTCAAAAGGCTGTGGATTCTCTGAATTGCCTCGGTATCTTTTGATGAAGCTGAAGTCTTTCTCGAAGAGGTATTGGGGTTGGGCCGAAAACCTCCTTCCCGGCGGGTTTCATCCCAAAGGCCTGGCGTTCTTCGGGTTTCTGCAGGTGTACGGAGTGCCGGAGTGGATTGATCGTCTACATGGCTTGTCGCCGTGTTGTTGGTTTGATCAAGCGGCTGATTGGTAGGTGGAGACGAGGATATGTTGTTGTCGGGCTTGTTGATTTAGTCTCGGTTTCATCTGGCAGAGATAAAAGTTTTGGAAGCCGATTGGGAATCAACACGAGTTGGGTGATGGAGTTATGTAAGTTTGATGATGATGGAAAATGGATTGGATCCCAAGTTTTCTTATGAGGGAAGAAGTCAAGTTTGATTGTGGCTTTATGCTTTGATGAGGACAGGACTTCAGGAATGAAAGTTTCGAAGGTGAAACATTATAACTAGAATTCCATGACGAAGGCTCAATCTGCCGAGTGATAATTTCCTTTCGCGTCTGATCATATTGACCACTTCCGCATCACCTGTGGATCCATCATCGACTGAATTCGTTCACTTCCGATCACCCTGTCCCGTTGAAAACCATAGGTTGAAGTCGAATCCCGACACGCGGTCCGGAAGTCCTGCTTAAACACGTTCTTTAAAAGTCGTCCAAGGTATTGAAGATGAGAGCCTTTGAAAGAGGCGTTTCAAGTCCAAGCCTTCGATTTGACTCCTTCCCTCTCCCGTATATGGTCGGGAGCTATGAACCTGACTCAGACTACCTTTTAAAACCATATATGTCATAGTGCGTGCCTACTTTGAAACGGCCACCAAGCGAAGTCAAATATCCGGTCTGACAGCAGTAGCGACAGACAAGTTAAAGTCACAGTGCCCGTGGAGAGCGCCCCA
>MWRJ01019094.1:0-16167 GCA_002157005.1 Melampsora allii-populina
CTAGGATGCTATTCAGATTGTCGGATGAGGAAGAAAGAGAAAAGACAACGTGGCGTGTACAAGTGTGACTATTCTCGTATCTGTGACATCTGCTACCTGGCCTTTCACCAATAGTTACATGCATCATGAGGATCGTAACACAAATTATACTCCTGGAAACTCAGTACTACATATTTGATATACCAGTACTGCTGTTTCACAATACTACATAGTATGGTGGCCATTTTGCAATAGGTCTGAGAAGACTTTCTCCATCTTAAATCCATTTTTCATAGACTGAAAAAGGTAGAATTTAATTGCTTTCTGATCTTCCTATTCATGCTTGGCAGTCCCCAATCAATCTTTTCTTGTAGTTATATACATACTGTACCAAACCAGTCCTATCTTTTGTGTGTTGTATGTTTCTTTTATCACTTGACTCGTGTTGTCCTTGAATAAAATGTCACAAATTGCTTTACAGATATGACATTGCTTTCATACATACCCACTCATTTGTAGTACATAAGCTTGTGAATCCATGACAGATGGCTATCTCAGCGTGAACCGTTGTATTGTCACCATCTGCTCCTTTCTGTATGTTTGGCAACAACCCTCTTCTATGGATTCCGAACTTAAAACTACACTTGAGTGCTGGTTGACTTGATTCAATCATGCCAAAGTTCTCAATCAACAATTCCTTTCATTGATTCTCTGCGGCACTCAGGCTAGAGCTGAGGTCAGCACTGATCATAGATATTTAGAGCATTTTGAAGGCTTTTTGGAAGTAAAAGGTTTGCAATACACCCCTTGCTGGGGCAAGAGTGAGGAGCGTGTGTTCTCTGCCTGAGGCGGTGTGATAGCGCCACCCTTTTTGCTGACAGAAGAATACACACTTTCACTACGTAGGATGTGACATATCAAAATAGCCGTATAGTGAGAATGCGCAGTCACTGGAGTTAAATCGGTCAAATTTTGCAATCCGCCGAGATTTGAAGTACCCTCGGACCGATTCCAGAACAAAAAATCAAATCAAAGCCTGATTCCTTTGAAAACCAACTGATCGATCGATTTCCATCACTCTGAACATTTCCTCAAATTATTGTAGGTCAACAAGACTTTTCTTTCTTTCCTTTCGAACTTTCAATCGAATCGGATTTGATAGCTTACCAAGATATCTCTTTGCTCCAATCTCAATTGACGCGTAAAAGTTAACAAGAGATAAAGATGGCAGAGGCAAGCAACATTCCCGCTTTCAAGCTAGTTCTTGGTACGTTTTTAAGTCTTTCATCTCTTCTCTAGCTTTTTTCGGTACAAAGTCCTTTCCCTCTTGATTTTATTCGAAACAAAAAATTCAATCTAGCACTGTCTTTTACTCCCTTTGTCTTCTAACGCCCGAACGTCCTCTGTTACCTCTGTCTACACGACTTCCTCACCTCTACATTCCATCTGGTCGGATCTGGTACGGCCCGCTCATTCGATCATCCATAACTTAGTCGGTGATGGTGGAACCGGAAAAACAACTTTCGTAAAGCGTCATTTGACAGGAGCGTTCGAGAAAAAGTTGATCTAATTCCCACTCTCCTTGAACATTTTCACTGGAGTCCTAGAACTAATGTTCCCTTTTTTAAATATCTTAGATACATTGCTACCCTTGGTGTGGAGGTTCACCCTTTGACATTCCACACCAATCACGGTACGACCTTTTTGATTTCACTCGTGTTCATTAAACTCATACCTCTTCTTGTCTGGATCGGCCTAGGTATGATCTGCTTCAACGTCTGGGATACAGCAGGACAGGAAAAATTCGGTGGACTTCGTGATGGTTACTACATTCAGGGCCAATGTGGTATCATCATGTTCGATGTTACGTCAAAGATTACATACAAAAACGTCCCCAACTGGCACCGTGATCTCGAACGTGTTTGCGAGGGCATCCCCATCGTCCTTTGTGGAAACAAAGTCGATGTCAAGGTGAGTGAAGTACTGCGTTTGCCATCTGCGGTCACGTTCCAATCTAACGGTGTTTTATTGCATGGGTCTTTGGTGCATAGGAGCGCAAAGTTAAGACAGGTGCCGTGACCTTTCACCGCAAGAAAAACTTGCAATACTTTGAGATCTCTGCCAAGTCGAACTACAACTTCGAAAAGCCCTTCCTTTGGCTAGCTCGAAAATTATCCGGGTTCGTTTATTGTATCTTTCTCCTACGAGGATCCGACATTGATTGCGTCTCACGGTACTCAATTCTCACATTGCGCTGCTTACAGAACCCCCAACTTAGAACTTGTTGCTGCTCCTGCTCTCGCACCTCCTGAGGTTGCCGTCGATGCCGGGCTCATGGAAGTATACAACAAGGAGCTAGCTGCCGCTGCAGCTGCTCCCTTGCCTGATGAAGATGACACTGATATTTAAGGGTAAGTGGCTCTCCCCATTTGGATTCACATGGTTTGGCATTTAAACTAAATACATCTTCATAATGGTTCGGTTTTTGGAACACTTCAGCGCGTGGATCAATGTTATTTTGTCAAGCTAGTTTTACATAGTTTCTTTCAATAAAGACCACATATAGGGTATCAAATGAATTAGGTGACGAGAGATATGGATTTCCCGATTTGTTTTTGGTGTTTCACAAGAAAAATTATATGGCTTCTTTCTGATGTGCGGGTTTTGCCCATGTGTGGGTACTCAGTCCGAAAACCGCGCGCCTTGACTCATGATGCATCATTGTCAAGCCTCCCGCATGTGATCTGCTGGAAGGGAGGAGGCTGCTTCGATCCTCTTGTCGAAGGTACTCCATAAGTTATTTCTAATCTCCTTGGCACGCTTTGCTCCCACTATATCATACATCATTACACATCACTAAAATCATAGTGAATTGTTATGTAACCATGTCCACCAAGTATGTACCGGAAAGTTGATGATTTGCCTTGCCTGCTTAAACTTGGGCTCAAGTTTCTCTTACATTTTTTCACGCTAGCTGGTTGGTCATAGCTCAAGTATCGTGCGGTGCCCTGACTTGTGCCGTGGGTTGGTTGTATCTGCATCTGGGTCAAGGCAACCTGGCTATCATATCTATGAAACATGGAGGTCAAAATGAGAAGTGATATGTACAAGTTCAACAAGTCTACAAGGGCTTGTCTCAGAAAGTCTCTCCCTCCAGAAGACTTGGAAGAAAATCCGAAGACGTCAATAACATCTTTTACATATCTTTCATAACATTCAACTTATGAACTGACTCATCAGTCATCCTTGAGTACTTCCTTGACTGTATTCAATCATCATCACAGTGCACTCAGATTTAGAATTGACAGATTTATGGGCTATGTTTGTCTGAAGCTTGGGAGATTCAATTATTTTTCTGCGGGTGCGATTGGTGAACCAATGTTTCGTAGGTATCCTTCTCAAGAAGATACAGTTTTCCACTTGTTATGAATCTTTACATGCTCATAATATATCCTTCAAATTATTGGAACACATTGCATTGTGTATTGGGTAGCTACTTACATCACCTTTTGTCATTACTCAAAACCCATGTTGTCAATGCAATTTGAAGAAGCCTTCAATTGTCTGCTCTGAAAGAACTGAGAGAAGCTGTGAGTGTATATATAAGAGCCATAATGACCAGATGATTTATGTACAAGAATTAGTTCCTCTTGAAGGATACTGAGACCGAGTGGGAGTACATAGCACTCAATTGTAGCAGATTGGATCTCTGTAGCTCAGCGTACAGTATAGTGAAATACTTCGCTTGATGGACATATCTTGAGGGTACTTACTTGAACAGCCCCGGTTTTTCGGAAGAAGCTCTATCCCACCTTCTTATACGTTCAAAGACAGGCGTTTGGGTACATCAAAGTATCAAGCTCATTCAAGGCCGCTTTTTTAATCATATATATAACCTAATGATACGCAATAAAAACAGGGCCATGTAAAGACTTGCAGCAAAGTCGTCTTAGAAACAGATTCTTCTGAGATTGGCATCTTTGGGGAGCGATCCTGATGATGAACCTCACATTTTCGGATTGAAATCTCTTTTTTTACATGGATTTATTGATGTATGATGTTTGGAAGTACGAGGGAGTAAGAAAGCCAAAAGAGCCAAATTTGAGGTGGTTTGACTAGGCCACGGGCTGGAGATTTGCCATTGAACTAGACTGCAAACCAGCATAGTCTCTTGATGGGGTTGACCTTTTCCACCAGTGCCATGAAGTACCCGAGCTTTCAACAAATCAAGTCCTGATTTCATGAGATAAACTGAAGCATCCAGGCGAGGCGACCTATTGTTCATTCAATAATCGGAATCCTTTGATCTGTGGAATAACAGGATGGCATTAGTTATGCACAAGATTTAACGGAATCGGTCGGTCTAAAACTTTGAGTTAATGGGGCCGTCTCAAACAAATCTGAAAGTCCGGAGCCAAGGCTCTTGCTTGATGAGCGAGCACATAGAACACAACCAGCGAGACTTGTACTCACCCTTCCATCAGGAATTTGGTCAAGAACCTTTTGGGCAAGGTGGGCACATTGTTCGTAAGAGTTGACGCCCTCTGTACGATAACATTCCGAAAGCTTTTCTCGATTGATTCGCATCTCCATCACTCGGATCCAGTCCTCTCGTATCTTGGCCTCACGGGCTTCTTGGAGCTCTGTGAACGACGGACCACATCGAAGCATCAATCTAGAGATCCGATCACACCGATGTATCGAAAGAAAGGCTTACTTAGTGCTTCGTCAAGTGTAAGTCGCATCGTGGATCAGATTGATTGCTTGCTCGATCACTTGATTTCGGGTGGTGTTGGTTGCGAACTTGCGATTGACGCAGACATTGTGCAAAGAACCGTAGGAAGTGTCAGCCGCACCTGTCACGTCCCTTGTGTTCATCGCTGACACCTGTAGTGCCCGTGTCAGGCTCGGGTTCCACGGAAGAGAAGACTTGAAACGCGTGTGACAGAGTATGTACATCGGTCACCTCATCACCACTCGAAAGACTCTGAAAAAGATAACTTGACTTCAAGGGAAGGAAATTGATCATTGGAAGCTACCGTAAATGATGCCACATCAGCTTGAAAAATGGCAATATTCAAAGGATGAGACGAGTATCAAAAAACTGATACTCGAGCATTAGACTCATAGCAAGATGTTTTAGAAGTTGATGGGAGATTTGATTAAGAGCACCATCTGGACATGGCCCAGGACTTCGGAGTTTTGTCTCCTGTGCGCTTGGCGATAATGGGACTAAACCACGAACTACGCGTCAAGTAAACTTATGTTCTTGGTCTTCTGGTGCAATAGCGCAGTCCCGATCCTCCCCCCCGTCGCCTGCTGCCTGCATGATAGGACGTCCGTTGCTCTTCACAGCCCAGGCTGGAAAAAAGCGCCGATGCGCGGCCCAAGTGTGACCTCCGGACTGGACCATCCAGACTCTTGGGATTGGACCCGTCGCCCAGGCTGCGCTGCTTGGTGCAGTATTACAAGGAATCGCATCAAGAATCAGGGGGACGTGAAAACCACACGCGACCCAAGGGTCAAACTTCCGCTGATCTTCAAGATATTTTGATTTCCTCCGTGCACCTTTTGGGTGTCATATGACCCCAAAAACCAACAAGGATATTGTTCCCTGAGGCTAGATCAACATTTTTGAAACGGCGCTCACACTTGGATCTGAAACAGAATGTGACCTGATTTTGCTTTTTGTCCGAGTTACTGACGAGCAAAGTGTCCTTTGAAACCCCGGCCCATCTTAGCTCGAAGGGCAAACAGTTGATGATGACGATTCCCGAGCCTGACATGTGCCTGCCATGTCTGTCCAACACCTAGAGGCGCTTCACGAGTGGAGCGATTGAGTAACGGTATCACGCACATCTTTAGGATGTGAAATGAACAGGGACCAAGGTCACCAACCTTGAGACCACACTCAATAACGCTCAGGGTCACTGCAGAAAGGATTCTGTTAGAAGATTGATTGTATGAGAACTTAGCGTAGGTCCATTCGCGAGCCTCATATCTGTGCATCCAGTTAAGAGATATGGCGAGAATACCGTTTGCTTCATAGAAAAACCTGTTGAGAGGGCAAGGCTTCCTTGGAGATTTCTCAGTCGATACTCAGGTCCAGTCTATCTTTGAATCACAAGCATCTGCTCATCGAGTATGGACATGGATATATAAACTCCTCTTGCTCATGAAGGAATCGTAATCTAGTAACTCTGAACCCATCGATATATATTACGATCCCCGAAGCTTCCAGTCAAAGTCATTGATACTGACATCGCCACAAAAGCTCCGATCTCCGCGATGATTGAAAGTGGTCCCCAAGAAGCTGAGAAACTCGTACTTACCCAGAACTCAGACCAGCGAGTCAACGAAGGTCATTCCAGTGGAGCCGTCGAAAAATCGGAGAAACAAGCTGATACGCCGAACTCTTGTGTTCAGTTTGATGCCGCTTCTCTCGAATCCAACTTGCATCAACAGGACAAATATGATTTTCGCTCCTCTGGAATTCCGAGTTCTCCCGTGGATTCGCTTAATTCCATCGACTCTACCTCGACCGCATCAATTGACTATAGCGTGATTCAGTACATGGATGATCGTTCTTTGTCCTCCCGCGAACGGTTCATCCAATGGGTGAGTACATATCCTCCTCAGATGAATGAAATCGGACTGGATCTTGAAGCTCACTGATTTTTGATTGCATATCTCGTTACAAAAACTCACAAACCTTCAACCGCCTTCAGTATCGCATCAGAGGCCCCCGACGTATTATACTGGCTTCTGAATGACGTGAATGGTTTCCTCGCTGATGAACAGATCCCCATTCATCTTATTTCCTGGCAAGGTCAGTCAAAAACTCGCCGTGATCGTATGAATGTTCAATCTGATTGATGTAATATCTGGCTTCCTCGAATATTTTTTCACCTCAGAAGCCAATTGGAAGACATATGCCAAGATACTCAACTATGGCATCGACACTTATGACTTTACCCAGTGTTTTTGTCATTCTTTACTTTCATATTCTTTCATCCACCACTCGTTGATTGATGACCACTTGGGCCAGATCACGGCAAGACACCTTCTTTTGCATGTTCACTCCCATTTAGCATCTTGATAGTTGTGAATTTAGTTTCAGTTCTATGTTCTATTGTTGTGTTTATCCCCTCGTATTTTGCTTTATTCTAACAACTCGGGTTAAATGCGGCGGAGGATCTCTCTCAGTTTTTCCTTTTTCCCTCCTTGTAGTTTTATTAGCCTTCACTGTCGGTTTTTCATGTTTGTGTTTTATTACTTTCAATGTGTAAGCTTTATAATAAGTCACTTCGAATTTTCCTTGAATGCAATTCATGGAATTACTGTGGACACTACGACAAAGAAGATTGTAGCTTTCATGGTTAGAAATCTTTTCAATCACACCACGGGTGACCGAGATCAAGGAACTGTTTCAATATTACGATAGCTTTTGTTTTTCTGTGTTTGGGTTTAAGTTTGAATTGACACCCAACATGCCCCCAAGAAGCCTAGAGCGAGTATATCTGTCTCTCAAAGATGGAAACATGGGATCGGGCTCCATATCGTTTTATTGAAATGGGTAATTCTCACCGCGCAATAGGAAAAATTGGTAGCTGCATTGTGGGTTGTAATATGTAGGCAGATGTCTATCTGACTTCCTTTGTGGTGCGATGATAGCACGTCCTTGTTCTTCAAAAACAACTTGAATTGATTAAATCGCATCGAAGTTCAATCGAAGTTGTAAAGTTAATGAAGTTTGGACACCCAGAGAAATTCAACAGAATATCCCTGCACAAGAGTCGCAGTTATATTTAAGACTGAGGTCTGTTAACTAAAGAATCGTGAATTCCTGCCCCTCCAAAAAGATCATCAAGCCAGCCAAGTTGTCGATAAGTTTGAGACTCCTTTCTGGATCAAGAAGTCTGAAAGTATCTTGTTTGATGGATCTAAACCCGTTTTGTGCAAACTTAGTCAACTTCTGTCAACTTCTGCAACAAGTGCTCCGACAAAACATGTCTGCTTTACTTGCCACTTCTGAGCTAAGCTACACAATCAGACCCTATCTTTTACTTCCAGCTACTCACCTTTAAAAATCGTGACGTTAGGCTAGTTGGGTACCCTGTTTTGGAAAAGTAGACGTGTTGAACAAAACGTTCACATCTCTACGACGATGCGGCTTTTCTGTGCTAACCCGTGCCCCTCATAAGCGGTAGGCCTTGTGTCGTGAGACCATGCAAATGTTATCACCTCTTTGGGTCCCAATGAGAAGATCTGATGTTTTGTAGGTATATTTTTGTAGCAGGGAAGGGTTTTCTTAAAGGAAGCACTTCTTGAGCAGCACCTTACAGAACAAACTTCCATTGCATCAAAATCAAATTGCTCGCATGGTAGACCTTACGAAGAGATCTTCTGATGTCGGGCAGTGAGACTAGTGCACTTTAGTTAGGCGTTCTCAGTCTCGTTTGAAGATTCTTGGCCTGCCCAAGGCTTTCTCCGATCAGTTTTGATCTGCCACGGATTATCTCTTCATTAATACATGCATCTCATTGACGCCGCCGAGTAAGCAACTCAATTGTTTCTCTTCTCCATTTGCTACGGCCTCTCATGTAGTTCAAATAGGTAGTAGCAATTTTTGTGGCAAGTTTCGAAGCAAATTAGCTGCAGGCTACATGGGCTTCACGACTACAAACGTGGCCCCTTTGAAGTATTCGGACCGTATTTAAGTGACCCATCTACTTCCCTCGACGCTCGATCCTCAGGCTCAATCTTTGACAGACCTCCTCAGTAACCTCCGTTTCTCGCAGTGAGATCCGCAGAGTGTAATCCTCACATCTATAAGTTTGACGTGTCGCTCAATTTTCATCACTTCATCTAGGCTAAGTGTAACGGTGACAGATCCCTAACTCAACGATTCTATGTAAGGCGCTTTGAAAATTTTACCTCAACCGGCCGTATTTCTACCTATCTCAAAAGCTCATCCTGTTCACCCCTCCTCCCATACAGAATGGAAATGCCCGACATGAACTTGTCTGGTATGTCGCATGAAACCCATGATATGCTATCGAATACTCACGGTATGGATTCAAACAAAATGTCGATGTGAGTATGAAAATGAATCCTCTTATTGATACAAGTCCGATTGCTGAAAGCGAACAACTTCGGGCTTTAGGATGTCGCAATTTACCACCTCATTACCTACTGGTCCACTGTGGTTTTCAGGTTGGCAACCTAGGACTGCCGGTACCACTTTCGCGGCTTGTCTTGGTTTGTTCGGCTTGACTATGATTGTCAAGATGATGGGAGCCTTCCGTCACCAAGCAAGCCGTTCACGGAAAACGCAACAATGGCACGATGTCTCTGTGACCTCTGAAACACTCAACAAGGTTGAAGACAACAATACCATAGCCGCTTCGGAGTACCAACAGAGACAACCTGTACCCTCATGGGCTTCACATCAAATCACACAAGGACTATTTGCCGCCATTCATGCTGGATTGGAATATTTTCTCATGGTGCGCACCTTAGATCAAAGTTGAATTGAATTTGCAAGCTTGAAAATTAACAGACTCTCTATCTGATTTTCAGTTGGCTGTGATGTCATACAATGTTCACTTCTTCCTTGCCATTGTCTTTGGACATTTTGCCGGTGAGGTAATGTTTGGAAGATTTGGTCATGGTCAAGGTGGTCACAGCTAGAACAAATTCATTGACCAGATTCAAACACATCACTTTTCTCCATCCTATCTATTGATTTTTGAACAATTTCAACAACCTACATATTCATCGTAGCTTATCAATTTGTACTTTAATTATCTTTTTGTGATGTTTTTTGCAACCCTAATTTTTCAACGCTGCTAATGAATCTTAGGATCCAGCTTCCTATCTTTTTCTGGGCCGTCATCACGCCCGTTTAAACTAGTCATCATCAACTTTCTAAGTCAGCGATGGAGTTATGCTACACTGCATTGTATCGATCAAAGTTGATGATCAAATGACGTCATACATCGGGCACAAAAAGAACCAATTATCTGTCTCCCCCGATCGTGACGACCCCCCAGTCTTAACTCGAGATCCAGCTGCTCGATCGGATTCTCATGCATCAATGGCATCTCTCGAAATGGGTAAAAACCTGGAGCATGTGTCTGATAAATTGGCCAATCTATGCATGCAGCATACCACCAATGGTCAGCACATCTTTGTCTCTCCCTTGAATTCGGTGATTTGGCTGTGTCCAAGGTGATAGAGACCGTCAGCTCCAGTCGAAAAAGATTTGATGAAATGATTCCAAATCATGGTCAGAGGATTTCCGATTGCAACAATTTGGAAAAGTAGAACTGAAATTCCAATACAGTTACAAGATACAGATTACATCATACAGTGTCAAATTGAATTGCGACATTTTTGCTTGCAACTGTAGCCAAAATGACTCATGAAGTGACATACACACATACTCAGGCAGAATGAACTCAATCCGAGATGCTGATGACAATGTGTAATGAAGTTGATCATCACTTCTCCTCAAAACTTCGACCTTTCCTCATCACCATCTCACTTACAACCAGTCACTTTCCCCTACATATCCTTTGATCAACAACTGACATTTAAACGGATATCGCATGCTCCCCAGTCTCCGGCTAGTCAAACAGCCTTCGACACCTGAACCAATCGCACTACAATCCTCTGATCTTCAATACATTTTATTTCTCATCGCTTCACTATGGCCTCAAACTATCCTGAAAACATAAATCAATCTCCTAACATCATCTCATCCCCAACTTGGCGAAGAACAGCGCACAACTTTTAAACTAATAGCGCAGGTAACTTTTTCTCTCAAACGTTCATAGACTCATTCGATGTCAGGTTTTTGCATGCGGTTGGTGGCTTTACCTTTCTCATTAGTTTGTGTCAAGTGGCTCACCATCTCTTTGAACGGATTTAACTGCATAGATGTCCACCACATCGAACCACAGTCCACTTCCAAGTTCGCAATTTCACTACATGATCAAACACAACTCAGATAGCATTCCAGACTCTCGGGCGACTAGAACCCCGGTAGACCACCTTTGGTACCCGACAATAATCAGTCGACAATGTTGAAGAATGGGGGTATATTGACTTGACCGATTGTGACAATGGACCGGTACCGGCATGGGAATCAGACCCGACTTTTGCTGCTATGATACAAAAACAACATCACATCACTTGGAAAGAACTTTTCAAAGATCAGTCAGAATGAAGTGACTACATCATACTCTAACAAATCGATACTCAAGCAAACGTTGATAATTCAAAACAGAGCAAACTACGTTACCGAAACAGGTTTTAATCAAACTTTGACTGCAACCAATCAACCGCAACCCAATTCGGTTTCACTGACTTCATATAAACTCACACGGCCATCAAGTTATTAATAGCATTAATCAAATCATCTTCACACAACCCCAACCTCATTTGTTGCATACATACATAGTACAACACTTCCAGTGTAGATTCAATCCGGAGTTTAAATCAGCTAAACTACATTTCGAAGCCAGTCTTTCGTCTTTCTCCACACTCAGTTTCAAATCACCATCGATCAGTCCCTTATCCAACCCTCTTCCGGCCGGACTGCCTTTGAACTCTTCCTGATAAAAAAATCACCTAAAATGGATATGTCATCTATGTCCGGAATGGATATGTCTGGGATGTCCTCTAACAGCTCAAGTGGTTCCATGTTAGCCCTCTCATCTCATGTATGCTCGTTTCAAATCGATAGTTAATCATTCTTTTTTCATTCCCATCGACTACCTGTAGGATGACTTCTTTTACAGCCTCACTACCCATGACCCCCTTATGGTTTGCCGGGTGGCAACCTAAAACGGCTGGTACCACTTTTGCAGCCTGTCTTGGGTTATTCGGTTTAGCGATACTCAGCAAGCTTCTTGGAGCGTTAAGACACCAAGCTCATCGTGCTTGGTCCAAAATTCAATGGGAAGAACTTGCACCAAATGGCCAATCACTCGACAAATCCGATAAACCTGATACGGTCACTGAATCTTTGAAGAAGGGTGCCCGTCAAATCGCACCCTGGACTGCTGAACATGACATCCCCAGAGGTATACTCGCCGCCCTACATTCTGGACTTGATTACTTCCTCATGGTACGGTTCTTACTTATGCTATCTGAAACTTTTGATCAACACTAATATTACAATTCCGTCTTGTTTGGGTTTCAGCTTGCTGTCATGACTTTTAACGTCTACTTTTTCATCGCTGTAATTTTGGGCTTATTTGCAGGAGAAGTTGGTTTTGGTAGATGGTCTGCCTCAACTGGCCATTAGTATCTACTACAGTACCAACTTATTATATCTATCAATATCTATTGGTTTTTCCTTTACCTGATATCTTAGTCTTAATCTCTATTATTCATCCTGCTTTGCTTTTGGCGACTTTGAAAGGTAATCAAGCATAAATTCCTCTTACAGACAACGCGAGGACTCCTCATAACGAGCATGTTCCTTCATTCCAATATTCTTGAGTTCACCTGTGGTAAATTACAGGATGTCACTAAACCATGACTATAAGTATTTCTCCCACTTGACACTTTTGATATAGTGTGACTCTGAGTAATCGTTTAACAATCTCAGTGAGTCAATATAAAGTTGCCTGTCTAAAACAAGTTGATAGCTCTAACGGAGTTCACATTCAAACAAGATTTCAAGCCTTTGTGTTCTCTCTCTGGATCAAAGCATTGCATACAGCCTCAATCAAGGTATGACACCACTTTAAGAAATAAACCTAGCACTCGACAGTTTTTGGTTTTCAAATCCCTGTCCACAACTGAATGTTCAGTTCAGTACCTTGAAGTTCTCCTACATGCTCATTCACGCAAGCACAAGGTTAGTGATTTGAGGGACAGAGACCATGTACAACAGCTTGATGAACTATGATTAACCAAGAGGTCCCAGATCAGAAAACCCGAGTTTTGCTGATGTGGTGACATACATAACATGACATACATAACCCTTACAGAATGACTTTTACGATTAAATTGGTTCTGTATTGAGCTATTTTTGCCAAGTCAAAGCTAAAATCACTCAAGAAGACATTAAAATGATTCCCTGTTGACCATCCCCTCCTTCGATCCACCTTCCACTTTGCATCCTATCAACTTTTCAACTCCTCGTATCATCAACTTCTCCAACACTGAACTCAAATCCAATCATAACCACATCAACTTGCTTTCCACTTTCCAAGCTCGAATATCTACTGATCACATCTCTACATAATCCTCATCGTGCTGTATTTGATTGAAAACTCATGGAGGCAAAGTCTTATGACCCCGATGGAGAACCATTTCATTCGGCTTGAAACTTTCTACCGGCTCCTCTCGCTTATCACGTCGGTGGCTCAATGGGTTCAATATCCTGATAACTCGCTCAAGATCACTCGTGCTCTCTGCACATATCGACCCCCTCGATCATCACCGGCCTATCATCTCTTAACCACCATAGCCGCAAATGACGCAGCCGCGTTTTTGGAACCTAGGAACGAACAATATCTTCCAGCTCGTGATCGACTTTTCTCCGGTTCGCAAGAGAGGATATGATTCCGCATCGGCATTCCATCTCAAGATTGACACATGATATCATCTTTGCATATAGAGTCACTCTGATACGTGAAGTCTCTTGAACACAATCAACGATGATCACCCCCCTTGGGTCTCACATCAATCTTTGCAATCTTTGCATCTCTGTTGAAATACACCGGCCCCACTCGACCTTGACATAAACACAACCAATCACTGAAATAACCAGCCACAGCAATTAATCGAAATCTCTTCTCAAGGATGTGTGGAGCTTCCAAGGCAAAATTGATTCAAGTCAATTAAAGTCAATTCTGTTGATCAGGGACCATTGAATCATACAGCTCCATACAGTCGAATTACGTTTATCAACAACCAACTTTCACACGTCAAACGGTACAACTTTTCAATCTTCCGCGGTATCAACTTTGTGCACGGCCCGCAATTTTGGCAACTGATTTATCACAAACCTCAGACTAACCAGTGACTCGTCCAACAGCGCTTTGGTCTTTACCCCCTGCTTCATCATAACTCAGAAAGTCGATTGCCTGACTCATCAGCATCGCAGCTATCGATCTAGCGCAGCTTCGTGACCATCACCTCGCTCTTACTTACTTTCATCGACAATAGCGATCTGTTCTCGTCTTTACATTACCTCCTAAACTCAAAATGTCTCATATGTCCATGGATATGTCTTCTATGTCTCATGATCTCGGCACGTCCTCGCCTTCGAACAGCTCTTCCATGTCAATGTTGGTTTCCTTCTATCTATTTCTCCCTTTGAATAATGGCTGATGATGATCGGATATCTTTTCAATGAATGTAGGATGAGCTATTTCACGGCCTCGCTGCCCATGACTCCCTTGTGGTTCAACGGATGGCAACCCAAATCAGCTGGCACCACTTTTGCAGCCTGTTTAGGCTTGTTTGGTTTAGCGATCCTTCACAAAATGTTGGGTGCCTTAAAACATCAAGCCAACATTGCGTGGTCCAAGGCTGCTCATCGAAAGAAGAATCATTCACATCTCGCTGGTGACGATAAACCTGATACGGTCACTGGATCTCTAAAAAGCGCCCATCATGCTGTCCCGTGGATTGCTGAACACGAAATTCCTAGAGGGATTCTTGCAGCTATACATTACGGAATAGGCTCTTTCCTCATGGTACGAATCTTTAATTGAACTTATCCCGTATATCGGGGAAGCATCCTGACAAGTTTGTTTTGTTTTGGTGGCCTTGTGCATATCTCATAGCTTGCTGTTATGTCTTATAATGCCTACTTCTTCATTGCGATCATCTTGGGTGTGTTTGTTGGAGAAGTCGCCTTTGGTAGATGGACTGCATCAAGTCATGGTCAAGATCATTGATGAATCATTTTTCGCTTTTGCGACCAAATCATCCTTTTCTTTTGTTTTCGGTTTCGCTAATCATCTCAATCCCCACTTAGTCTATTTTTATTTTTTCTCCTGTATTCCATCATTATCATTTTACGAACTTTGGTATGCTAACGGCTTGAAAGAATGAATGTTGATGAAAAAAGTTGCGGTTCAAAATTCTTTTTTGCACGATTTTCACTCATCGTGCTGAGGTTACAATCACTATACTGATCACACAGGCGTCAACTTATTCGATTTCCACTGTGAAGTTCTTCATGTTTCGCCATGGGAAGGTTAGGACGTTCGGCAATCACTTTTTTGGTGTGGAACGTCTACTTTCGGCCAGTTTGAGCGGGACCCAAGTACACTACATCTTCATCAGACTAAGAATACGCAGCCGACAGCTGATTGCGGGCTGTGTGCGGGCCATGAACTCGGTAGTAGTAGACATCTCCGGGGGAGGCGGCTGTGGTCAAACAGTTGCAGTACACAAAGATAGGTGAAAGGAAAGGCTCGATGAAAGATACACAAACTATGGTTCATCACCAGGCATGGATAATAAGATAGCATTTGGTCAGCAGAGAACAAGGCAGTGGAAGAAAAAAGGAATCAAGAGTTAGAAGTACAGACCTAGCTAAACCAATGAGAGTTCTTTGTTGCAATTTTTCTCGCTACCATCTTGGCCTACGCTGTTCAAGCTACTCCGAATGCTCTCAAAGTTCGGCTTTGGTATTTGGGGCAAAGGAAGCAGCTTGCACGAAATAGCCAAGACGATAGGCAGAAAGATTGCAACAAAGAAATTCATAAATAAACAAGTCAGCTAATGCATCTGAAGGAAAGAACAGCCTGAGTAGTATATATTGAAGAACAGGAGAAGGAATATAGTTTATTTGGTATTGCTGCTCAGACATTGAAGCACAATCACTCAAAGAAGAGTGAGTAAATAAGATAGGTCACAGGTCCTCTCTGTCATTGATGATGAAAAAGATGAGACAGATGTACTTGTTTAACACCCTATATCCTTCATTTGAACATAAAAGCGAAGACATCACAGCTTGGTTTCTCAAATAAGAACAAACAAGAATGATCAATATATGAACATGTGTATCCCAGTCAAGCTATCTGGGCCAGACAATGAGGGTATGCAGTTGATACAGATCACCGATACTCCTGAGGTTGCCCCAGTTAGAATACTGGCAATACAAGTTCAACTCATGATGCAAAGTGTAAGAAAACAAGATCTCAAGCTCGA
>MWRJ01019267.1:0-15651 GCA_002157005.1 Melampsora allii-populina
CGTGTGGCCAACTTGAACCGGCCCCCATGAAATGAGTTTTGCAAAAATTTGATGAGTTGCACTCAAGCCTGATCTTTATAATCGGTCTTTGCTCCATCATGTCGTCTTACTTTCAGAAAACGTTATGATGTAGATCGCATCCTATCAGACAGCTTGGCTTGCGCTGGCAAAATTCGAGCGAATTAGCGATTGTCAAGCTTTATGAAATCGCCTGTACGAAAAGAATTGATGGATATTCTTTGTGATCTGTAAAAGAGTTTATCTTTCTATCACAAAATCAACACTTTAGATTTATAATTATTGTCAACAATTAAAGTAAGTACTACAAATCAAAGAAGTCTAACACGATCAATTTACATTACCTTAACCCACACAATCTTTCAATTGAAACCTGCAAAAACATCAACTTAAGTTCTACTCTAAAGCCTCTTTGATTCGTAACTCAATCGAAATCTTCTTGATGAGATAAAAAGAAAAAATAGACAATTCAGAACTCGATAGTGAACATGATTATATATATATATCATCTAGATAAGTCTCTTTTCGAAACAATCTGCAAATTGAAAAGTAATACAATAACAACGACCAAAAGAAACCCTTCCGCACTCCACAGTCTAAACCTTTTTTCTTATAAAATTTTGAAATTTCCCAATTGTTCCTTCCAGACTTCCTTCGAGTCTTTCTACTTTTCCTACCAGAAAGTTTCTCTATCACCCCAAACATCAACTAAATCCATTAAACTTTCTTCAGGTTCAGTCATAGATTTTGGAAAATATTTTAATAATCCTTCAAATAATTTTCTTCTAGAAGATAATAAGATTTCGTCTTCTTGTTCATCTTCTTGAAACTTCATATCATAATCTTCTGATGATTTTTCATTCGAAGTTAATAAATAGGAGGTACACGCTCGGAACATTTTGGCTTCTAGTTCATCAAAATGATTGGTGACTGCTGATAAATCTACTTGGAGATATGTTAGAGCTGTTACTGCGTCTGTTGATAAACACATCTCGATGAACCTGGGAAGCAATTACCGAAGCTTTCTGTCAACACTCTTGGATTGTGGTAAACAAACAAAGCTATTTCTTAGGACTCAACTGTTGTCGTCTAATACCAAACAAGCATCGCCTTAGTGCCTCGTCTGGAGTAGCTTGGACTAATTTCAATATCCAAAAATCACCAAGTCGAATCGGTTCATTATCACCCTCAGCCGGATTTCCACCGAACCTGCGAAACCAGTTGCAAAAGCCTTTTACATGAGCTCAAATTCAAGATAAGACGAGATGATCTGAGAAGACTTACACATAATGATGGTTCGTCAATTCATCGAAGACCATCTAAAATACAGGTCACCAGCGGAATGAAATATCAGTTTCTCTCCAATCAATTATCATAAAAACTAAAAAAGCAAAAAAATCGACCTACCTGATGAGCGAACCGTGGCGGGGGAGCATTTGCACCTTCATCATCAGCCATCATTACCACCCTGGTCCATTTCCCATCTTCAATCCTCCATCTCCAAAATTCGCTTGACATCATCTCTCCTTTTTTGGCAACAGTTCCAGTTGCACTACCATTCCGATCCCGACACAATCCACAAAACATATGCCACTCATCTCGTTGTTCATCAAATGTGGTCCGCTGTGAAAAGCCAGGTTCAGGACCAACTTGCTCACTCAGGTTCCAATCTTCACTACTACTACCAGGATTACCCTGGGTCTGATTACTACGGGAGCTATAATCAGCCGTGATGAGTTCCGATTGTCTAGTAGGGATATGATATCGCCATAGGTCTGAATAATAATGTCCATCTCGCTCTCCAGTCAAGATCCACAAAGATTGACGCTTTTTGTCCAATACGAGCGCATGTCCCATTCGAGAGGGGATCACATTGGCTTCATTATTCTCGACCGGCGAGTTTGTATCATTCCTACGAGCACGAGAATCAAACACCCAGATTAGCGAGATCAAAAGGGAAATGTACACAGAGAGAGACACAAAAAGAGATAAGGCGCACAACAACTGAGTCCAGATCTTGTTATTCAGATCATATTCATACAGTCCACTGTACTGAGTCGGTGGGGACGATGTTTTAGACTGAGTAGAACTATCCGTGGTGGAATCACCAGGTAGCGGAGGTCGCCAGGTCGGTCGGATCACCTTGCCACCAAACACGTAGATTTTTCGAGTATTTGAATCCAAGACCATTTGATGATCAAAGATCAGTTTAGGACCACCGTTCCCCTAACAAGTGAAAAATGTTCAATGTCAATAAAAGGCGATATCCTGATCGAGACTTGGTAACCTATTCTTGGGTACAGATCAAGGAGTCACACTCACCTCAGTATCGCGAGAAATGCATTCCCATTGACCAATCTGACCGTCACTATTTACCACCAATTGAGTCGAAGACGGATCGGCAAAAGGTGTGAACCGAAAAAAATCATTTTGATAATATCCAGTGGAGCATATTTCATTCTCAACATTCTTCATCACTTGATCGCTGGTTCCTCCCATCACAACCTCATCCGGTTCTCCACTGCTTTGATCCTGGTCACGAGGCCTTGCCGAACGGGTGGACGAAGATGTGCCAATTTGAGGTAGGACTGGGTTATGTGACCATGTGTCTCGATCCAAGATCATCGACTGTTGGTCATGACTCTGGTTGAGTATTGGATTATTAGCAGGAGCGGAAGACGATGGAAAGAAGGTCGGTCGATTCGAATTGCTTGAGGACTTGTTTGCTTTTGATGAGATCAAAGTATCAGTGGCAGGTTTGACCCTCATTCGTTCGGTGTAACGTCCCAAAACATATAGATCACCAGTGAGTTCATCAAGGATCATTTTATGACAACTTCGACTCATAGGCCCATTTTGTGCCTCCACGTCTGATGAGATTAACTCCCAGCCTGTTTTTATTTCTTCACCATCACCACCGCGCATCTTCATTTTTTGCTTTGAGAGCAAATCAAGTTTATCTTCATCCAATGGAGGTAAATGATAAACCCATAGGTCTGCCAAGTCACCATACCCATCAAAACCACCAAAAAGCCAAATCTTTCGACGCTTACTATCGATACACA
The DNA here is from genome assembly GCA_002157005.1 of Melampsora allii-populina. Classification (NCBI taxonomy): domain Eukaryota; kingdom Fungi; phylum Basidiomycota; class Pucciniomycetes; order Pucciniales; family Melampsoraceae; genus Melampsora; species Melampsora allii-populina. The sequence goes on from MWRJ01019267.1 coordinate 3,084, forward strand.
TCTGATGTCCACCTCGAGGACATGGCCACTGATCAGGTGCCTGCGATGATGGATGAATTTGATAACATGTCAAACTCGGGGGTTCACCACGAGCCCAATGATCGAATAAACCACCCAACGTTGCATTTCTAACAATCTCTTCGGCTTTTTGCAGTGAAGATGGATGATCACGCAGCTGACGATCTGCTGGAATGAGTGCATCATGTAAGGCAGAGAGGAATGAATGTTCAAAGTAGAACACATCAGTGGTAGGAGGCGAAAGTGATAACTTAGATGATAAAGAAGATTGAAATGGTTTTTCAATAGGTGGAGCAACCAGCGTGGGAGAATGGTTCGGTAGGGCCGATGATTTGAGTAAGGCGTCAAAAGCTTCAAGATGTCCAGTTTGACGCAGATGCTTTAAACAAAGTCGTAAAGCTGCTGAAGTTCGCCACTGTTACAAACATGGACACGCCCAATGATCAGACCAGACAAAGCTCGAATGGATGTATATGCGCACACAAAAGACGCGAGTAAAGGAATCCAGTAGCATGATCTCACCTTTTCATACTGTTGAAGTGCAGGAATGATTAAATCCTCTTCATCGTGACCGCTGACCGCTACGTGCCTTGTTTTACAAACGGAAGACCAGGACAATGTTCGTCAGATACCGACATTGTTCTCAAAGTGTTGAAGCCGGATAATGAGAACTGACCATATAGAGCAATTGTAATTACTTCCAGCAGCTGACAAAGGTTCCAACTTAAGATAACGTACAGGAATGATGATACTAGTAGACTGGAGATTATGTTGAGTAGGATCAGTTGAATCACAATTCGTGGCAGTGTTGTACCAAGCCACTTGATTATTCCTCCATCTTAGTTGTACTGTTTCCGGTACTGGATCATTTTTCAGTTCACCTTGAGCCAAAAGTTCCATTCTAGGACCTGATCGATGACGTTCACCTCTAACTTTTACAGTTTGAAGTTGACCACGAGAAGCACTCTGAGTCTTGTTAGAAGATTTCCCATTGACTCGATCTTCGAGACGACTTGTACCAAGAAGCGTATCCTTTTGTTTTGACGAAGGTCCAGATTGGGTTGATGGATGTGATCCTTGTTGGGATCCCGTACGAGTAAATGGATCATGAGCTTCGGACGAGGTGGAAATAGTAGTTTGATTTGGTTGATCATCTAGAAGAGCCTTGAAGTCACCTCTGCCTTCACCTGGAGCTAGACTTCCCCAAATTCTAAACAACTTTACATTACAAGGATGAGGCCTATGAAATTTTCCAAAAGTGATTGATCGAACGATACAAGGTTTTCCTAAGTCGATGATAATGTATTCCTTCTTTTTGGGTAATTGTCCAGGATAACTGAGAGCAGATGGATCATGTGAATCAGATACGTTATCAGATGAATTGGCTAGATTCGTATTAGGATTTTGACGAATTGATGGATTAGGTGGACCAGAACCAGACCAACGCGAACTAGAATCCAAAGGACAATCTTCAATAATATTAAAAGGATGAAAGGTTGATGAACAAGATGAACAAGAGTGAATGGTGTAATGAAGTGGATGTGGTTTCTCAAGTTGATGATGATTCATAGTCATTGAGTCTTGCTTGTTGACTGTTTCTTGGTGTTGTTGTTGATGAGGACTGATCTGAAGATGTATGATGAGATGATCGACAAATTGCTGATTGAAAAATACAACTGGATTTTTCAAAAATTATTTAAACCTATGTACACCTACACCCACGCTTACACACCCTACCCAGTTACCAACTGACTGATGAACCACTTCATTGAACATTCAACCTCATATTGACAACCAAGGAAAGATTACATTTGTCTAGTCTACCACCTATATGTGATATATCTTCAGAATAGTGAGTGATGGGAATTACATCCAGGACATTCTCATTGACCTCTCAAGATCTCCTTCAACGTAGCTATCTCCTCATTTAGTTTGGAATGAATTGCTACATCTTTCAACACTCTATACCAACCAAGACTGAGTCAATCTTTACAGTGGATCACTCTTTACATGATCCTACAGAAACAATTCAAAATGAGTCATAGAAAAAGGGTTTCAAGTTGAAACTTCGGGATTCCGCAATGATGGCACCAGGGGGAACTGGTCATTCGGAGTCCTGCGAGGTCTTAGGTTGTAGTATGATTTATGTAATTTTCCGGAGGCGGTGAAATATTATTGAGTAAAGTAGGGTGACTGAATCTGAATGACATCATCTTGAAGAAGGTTTCAAGTGTGATTGAGCACTTGAAAGAATTAATCTGTAAATGATTAACAGTCAAATATTAGAACTAGAGGCTGAGTTTAAGTGATGACAGACAGTTTGAGAGTGGGAGTGAGAGTGACTAATTGGTAAATCAACAACCATCACATTCACAATCACATTACTATACTAAAGACTGAATCTCAAGAACTTGAACCTCTCCATCATCATCATCATCATCATCATCATCATCAATCAATTCAACCTACATACATTCAGCTTTCAAAACATTCTCATTCCAAACGCAAACAAAGAGCCAAGACTTGCCCTCTCATAACTTTAAACCTTACTTAATAATATCAGAATGTAAGTCAACTTGATTCTCTATATCCATTTTACTTTGCTCATCTCCTTATAATTGTATCAGAATTGGTTTTTTAGAAACGACTACTATCTCTACATCAGTCGATCAATTTGTAACAAATCTGTCAAGTTAACCTCTCATCATAATCATGTATTCGAATTCCACCGATGATTTACCTCCCCCTCCACCTCGTTCAACCATCAGAAATCCATATCATTCGCCTACAGATCCTTCAAATCCGATCGGCATCAATCTTGGCAACGGTCAATTTACAGCTAATCCGATGGGTTACTCTTCTTCTTCAAGTTATCCTTCTAATTCACATCATCACCTTCCTTCTCAACCCGGTATGAATCGACGTTCTACTACAGCCTCTTGGAATGACGACCACAACAATGGCTACAATCCTCAATCTACCTCTACTACAACATATGGCTCTTTAGGATCAAGTCAAGCTGCCAACCCACCACCTCGTCTACATTTTTCAGTCCAAGTACCAGTAAACTCTTCTGGGATGAGCTCACATCAGTTTGAAGAAAATACAGGCAGTTTACCCGGCCCCGGTAGTCCCATGAGTGCTACGCCTACCTATCCATCTTTCGCTGGCAACTCATCTCATGACTCCCAATTAGCACCTCAATACTCCAGTCGTTCTCCTCAGGTCTCCCCACGTGGAAATACTCATCGCCGTCCACATCCCCAACAAATTGTCACCTCGCCATATTCGCCTCGTGTTGGACAGTCAGGTTACGGGGAGTCGGGGCCAGGAACTGCGGATAGCTCCTCGAGAGCCATGGCTTATAGCCCAAGTCAGTATGCGTTACATTCTATAACTGCTCAGACACTTGGCCCTACATCTGCGACTAGTGGTGCCTCTCTTCTTCCTCAACATCACCCTACACAACCGAAAATGTACTCATCTAGCCAGCCAAGCGGAAATACTGGTTACCTCTCATCCACGAATCCTAGTTCTGCCCTTCCGCCTCCGCCCGCAGCTTACTCCAACGTAAACCCGACTTCTTCCTCTTATTTCACATCGGCTTCTTCTTCGGGTATTCCACCGCCACCACCTACACATACTCTACCCTCTTCAGCCCCTAACTCATTGCGACATAGCCTCTCGCATTCCAATCAGCAATCGTCATCGCTTTCGTCGTCGAGTGAACAGTACCATGCTTCACGTTCTGCTAGTGGGGCTTCAAGTCAGCGTCCACGTCGAACCAGTGAAGGGGTAGGCTTTCGAAGGCTCACACGAGGTGCGAGTGACCTTCGACCGGTCGTCAATCATGTGCCTCCTGAGCGCAGAGTGGACCCGATCAATGGTGGTTACATCTCGCCACTCAAGGCACTTACCACTCATCTCGCTTCGACTTATCGACTGATCAATCCCAACTTCCGCTATGAGCTAAGTCTTAACCCGCGAAGAGTACTGACCAAACCATCGAGGCCAGCAGGCAACAACGGCATGGATAATGAAGATTCGGACTATATTTTATATGTGAATGACATTCTCGGGGGTGGCTCGACCGGTGATTCAAACGAAGATGCAACAGATACGCAAGGGGGTAAGGGTACCGTTGGGCATAAGTATCTGATTTTGGACGTTTTGGGTCAAGGTACATTTGGTCAGGTAGTCAAGTGTCAGGACATGAAAAATCATGAAGTGGTTGCGGTGAAAGTGGTTAAGAATAAGCAAGCTTATTTCAGTCAGAGTATGATGGAGGTCACAATCTTAGAATTGGTGAGCATCTCTCATTTAAGGCGTGCTTGGTAGTTGTAGACCGCTACATATACTATCCACCCATCTTCTCATTTGCGTCATCCGACTGACCTGTCTTATATGATCTTTGAAACTAGCTTAACAACACATGGGATCCTGACAACAAGCACCACATCCTACGTATGAAGGATACATTCATCCACCATAATCATCTTTGCTTGGTTTTCGAACTACTCTCCTCTAACTTGTACGAGTTGATCAAGCAGAACTCTTTCAGAGGCTTGAGTACGAGCTTGGTGCGAGTGTTCACCAATCAGCTATTGGATGCATTGACGGTCTTGAACGAAGCCCGATTGATACATTGTGATTTGAAACCTGAAAATATCCTTCTGAACTCGTCAGTGGTCTGCTTTACCAAGACAAGTCGTGGTTGGAAATTAACTTTTGTTGCTATACACTTCACAGCCTCTCGTCTCCTGAAATCAAAGTCATCGATTTCGGGTCAGCTTGTCATGAGCGTCAAACAGTATATACATATATTCAATCCCGGTTCTACCGCTCTCCGGAGGTCATCTTAGGTAGATCTTGTTTACCATCCAATCCGAAAAATCGTGAAGTACCGCTCTTGACCATCATGTTTTGATGTGGTCTATCAATCTTTGTGATCTAGGATTACCTTATTCATCCGCGATCGATATGTGGTCCTTGGGATGTATATGTGTGGAACTATTTTTGGGATTGCCACTATTTCCTGGCACATCCGAATTCAACCAAATCACACGTATTGTTGAGATGTTAGGGTAAGTGGCTTTGTCCAAATCAAATTGATTCACTTATCGCACCCAGCTTTTGTGGAGCTAATCAAAGAATATCTGCCGGGAATGAACCAGTATGCCACCTACATATATGCTGGAAGTTGGCAAACAGACATTGCAGTTCTTTGATCTGCTCGAAGACGATTTCAACGGTGGGAAAGTATATAAATTGAAAAGCTTGGAGCAGTATTCGAAAGAGCACAATGTCAATGAACAACCGAGCAAACGGTATTTTCAGCAAGATAAGCTAGAGGATATTATCAGTCAGTATCCGGTCATGCGCAAGGGAATGAAGTCTGCTGATTTAGAAAAAGGTGGGTGGAATTGAACTTCATCTTGTCATCCGTGATCCTACCTCTGTTTTCCTGTTTGTGAGCGAGTCATCTTTTGCTTATCCATCTTGACGTTCATTTCACCTACTCTCGAATTCAGAAAAACATAACCGAATTGCATTTATCGACTTTGTGAAAGGTTTGCTAAATCTCAATCCTCATCAACGGTGGACACCACAGCAAGCCAGGTTACATCCATTCATTCAGGGTGAACCGTTGCGAGAGCCTTATGTGCCGACTAGACCTGGATATTCAACTGGCAATTCGAGCAGCAAAAACGTCGAAACCACCAACAAACGTCAATCTTTGTCTTCGGGTCATATTCCTATGGAGACGCAGCCAGCGCATCAACACCATAACAATACGAACTTGGCTAGCAACATTGGAACGGGTCTCAACGATGCTTCAGCTAAACGTCCTTACGGTGGCCTTCCGCCAGCCCCAGCTCGCTCGGGACAGAAAGTCTACGATGCTGCTGCCTATTCTCAACTTCAGGCTCAGCAGCAGGCAATCAACGCCCAAGCTGCTGCACTTCGACAACATCAAGCGCAGGCTGCTCAACAAAGCCAAAATCCTTATATTCTGCCACACGAGACTAATCGGGCCAACGCCTCACAACAACCTACACTTCAGTCAACAACACACCAGTCCCACCAATCTCAACAACATTCCTCGAGTTCCGGTCATCACCTTCAACATCAATATTCATCCGGTCGACTCCCATTGTCCACAAATACTGCTGCACCAGTACACCATCATCAGCAACACCCGCCACAGACATCAAATTCAATCTCGATGCAGCCGTCAAATTATTACAGCTCCCGCAGCAGTGGACCTTTGCCCTCCGCCTCTGGATCCCACTCAAACAATTCCTTCCTTCCTCACAGTCGGATGACGTATGATCCTCATCTAGGTAGCGGAAGACAGAGGTCGGGTACTATAGATCAGATGGATCTCGTACCGCCCCAATTACAAAAAGTTCAAGTCGATCTGGCCAATTATGCTGGTGCACATAGCGTAACCCCTGTTCTACGAAGGGATGATCAGTATTTAGCTTGGGAACAAAGACAGCAGCAACACGCCCTTGGTGCTAGTAGTGGTGGCGGTGGAACAAATAATCTGAATCGGAGACCAAGTCATCGGGGCAATCCTCAACTAGATTATCTACATGAACAGGTATGTTGGATTTGATTTATTTTCACTTCTCATTTTTTTACCTTCACCGCCTCGCACTTGGGTACATATACCATATCCCTCGTTATACGTCCTTGTTCTTGATTCAGTAATGCTACAGACTGGGTTGCTCTTCTATGTGATATGTTGTTGAGAATATGTGCTTTTCTCACATCTACACTCTTAACGTCCCCTTTGATCGGCCGCAACATCAAACGTCAAACATGCAAATAAAATATCGCCATCTGACATCGTAACCCTTCAATTTTCGCTTTGGCAACGCTTTTTTTCTTTGGGGGCGTGGGAGTCACTCAGGCTTATATCTGATAGGATGGCACTCACAAATTGATGCTGTGTTGCGGTTGTTGTGTTTGTAATGGTGGATCTGGCGACGAATTTTGAATCGCAAAATGCTCTCAAGAGATGACGATCAACAAATGATCTTTCTGTCGACGTGTTTTGTTTGTTTTGCTATTTATACACAGCCAATGTGCAATGACGGAGATCGTTCTTCAGACTAAAAAAGCCTCGCTTCTTAAAATAAGTTTTTGATAAGCGACTCAAACTTGACTCTCAACTTCATGCATCCATTGTTCTTTTGAACATCTTTATGAACCCAAGTGTCACTTCAGTCATTCAAGCTTCTCATAATCCGAAAAAAATCTAATCGATAATTTCTTTTCACCGATTGTCTTCTCCTGTCGCGCCTGACCAAAACTGTTATTTAGGCCGAATTCAATGCACAATCATGGACAAATCGACGAGAAAATCCCAATTCAACTTATTATACACCTAAACCGAATCCAACACCACCTGGTACTAACAATAATAGTTTTTCAGTAATTGTGGATGAAAAGGTCGCTTTGGATTCTTATGATCATGGGGATGGGGGTCAAGCTATGGCGTATTTACCTATGGTGCCTAAACCTTATGGGAGAGAGAAGTCTATGGGTATGGCTACGAGTGGGAGTGGGAATGGGATTGGAACAAGTACAGGTGGGAATGATCATTTGTTGCTGAGCATTGGAAGTGGATCTGGTCGGGTTGGAAGAAATTAGGGTAGAAAGAAGTGGTAGAATTGATTGACAATCATTAAAAAAGAAGAGAAAAAAACCAAAAAGAAATGGCTATGTATTCTTCATAGAATCATTCATTATAAACTTATTTTGATATTTTATTGGTGTGCTTTGTGTGTGTTTTTTTCTGGATGTCTGAAAGGGTTCTGGTTAGGACTAAATGTGATTATTGTGTGTGTATGTTTGTGTATGTTTCATTCATTGATTGATTGATTGTGTGCATGTGTATGCTTGGCTTGGGTTTGTTTGGGTTTGGATTTTGATAATTTCTTTTTTTCATGATGATGATGATGATGATGACAATATTTTTTATTACACTGATATTCTTTGGACCATCTTGTTTGTCTCTAGCAGCGTAACATGATGTTGTGTCATTCCATTGTGTCTTTGATTCTTTTCTTTTGTCCCCTGGTGGAGTTACATAGAATTGGAAATGATTGATAGACATCTCTACATGATCAGTTGTTGGACTTGTCCTGCTTGTATGTGGGTCAAGGGACTAAATGATACATTGACCCCACTTATTAACTGATAATTCTCACGGGTTGGTCTATCTTAAAGATGCAAAAGTAGGGTTGTCATCATAGTCCGTCTTTGAAACATGACCCCCAATAAAGATTGCATGATATCAACACAAGTACGTATCCTATGTATATGATTTCCCGGTATCCAGCACTTCTTCCAACGGCCTAGATACCAGTTGAAGAATAAACCTTTTCTGATAGTTACATCCACCAGGCCCACAACCCTCCTAGCATCCATGAGACAAACATAGAGGTATACCTGTATCTTGAATAGTTTATATTGAACTAAAGTCAACATAGGTAATCTAGATAGATCAGGGAATGTTCAGCATTTGGTTTCAGTTTATATATACCTTCACACCTAAAGTCTGTGTGATGTCATTGTCAAGAGTAGATTACAATAACTTCTAAAGGACTCGCAAAGTCTCAAGCAAGCTCAGTGGATCAGAATGAGCTTCAAATATGGTACAGTGTTAGATGTGAATGTGATTTGATTTAGCAAAGAAATGGATCATTCAGTTGAGAACTGACTGTGAGTGGTATGCAAAGGAAAACGAGGGCATTAGTACCAAAACTGGGGTCTTTGAACAACAAAACCTTTGCCTGAAGCTCATTTTGCAATAACTTTGCAGTCTGGAAAGCTAAAATTTATGTCTTAGTTGGGGTGCTAGCTCACAAATTAATCCAAGTCTGAAGGATTCCCTTCTCTGCGTATATTTTGGTAATAATCAGGAGGCTAATATATCATTGATGGGAATCAAGAGCCCAGTTCTCATGAAGAAATTTGATCAGTTGATATCCTGGACCCACATGAAAAAGCTATTGCGGGAGAAAGAGACTATAGCTGTGGTCAAGCATCTTCGATTGAGGGAGATCGAGTCCCCACGTATATTCTGCCCTGCACTGGTTATCCTGAAACCAAAGCAGAGCATTGAAAACAAGAGCATGTTGGAAGTATCCTGAAACAAAATGATACAAGTCAAATGGTGAGGAATGTGATATTCTCAAAACCGTAATCACACACCAAAGAAAGCTTTGAATCATGCAGAGCATCATTTAGGGCAAGAATGAGAAAGAGAATGCAAAATGTACACATCTTCTCATTCCATGCTTCACTAATTATGTGAGTCTCATGGAAAAGCTATCCAGTACCTAAGAACCCAAATCTGAAGAGACCAGAATCCATACAATGTGACTGAACATGGTCCAGAGCAACAATACAAAACAGGAGAAATTGAACGCATCCAGGTGGACAGAATCTTTCATCCAGACAACATACTGAGCCAAACTTAACAAAGTTCCTCGCAGGTGGTAACCCGAAGCTTGCGTAGGCTGAGCTACGCCGTGCACTCACCTCAAAATCACAAGATCTTTTGATATTTCCCCCACTCAAACAACGAAATATGCAGTTCGTTTTGTGATCGATGGATATCTCCTATGCATACAATTCAAGAAATGACGTCTGCAAGGGTGGACAAACCCCCTTACTTCTCAATTGACCTCTTCAGACCTTTTCCGAGTCAAAAACACATTCAACTGTTGTTTCTCTTTGAGTTTCATATAGACATAAATGTTGAATGTGAAGGTCATCAAAGGAGCGCAATAAATTGGGACATCTTAACAGTAGATTTTGTAGCGCCTACAGTTGACAACAACAAGTTGATCAATTCAGGAAGGGTATTGATTTGCATCACATGCTACGAGACAGAGCTACATAAATTTCGTAATGATGGACATTTTGAACTCCGAGTGTATCCTGATCCGGATATCGTAAGTTTAACTTCATGCTCGCAGCGCCGTAAAGCTCAGCAAAGATTCCTGTGTGGGTTGCTGTGAGTGTGATGAACTGAAGATGAGAAAGGTTGAGTTCCGACAACGCATGTATTACCTATCGATTTCCCCTTCAGTTGCTGTGAAATAAAAGAACCCTTCTTTCTTGAATATGGTGCAAAGATTGGGTACTCAAGCCTCTCATGTTACGAGTGTTCTGATTGCTGTGAGCTCCTCAGCCACGCAATCCAATCTCATCTTCTCGATACTTAGCTTCCGCATACGCAGCTATGTAGCGTTGGTTGAAATTTTGGCGATTATCGAGCAAAAACGTTTACTAGGGATGAATGATGAATCTGTCGCACAGCAATGTGGCACGCTCATGTTGATGACCTGCAGCTCGATTTTGACTGTGGCAAGGATTAGATTTCTTCGCTATAAATACCGGCCAAGGACTCGACCGATGAGACGTTAACTCAAAGGCTTTCAAGTCGGAATTCGATTTCATAGCTCATCACCATTCATAAATCGTCTATTCAGAATGTCAAACAATAGCAAATTATTAGTGCCTTACCTCGCTATACTTTCTTTCTCTTACTTGGCTCCTTTGACGGAGTCTAGAACTTTCACAATTAGAAACAATTGCCCATTTACAATTTGTTGAGTAGTCTAGGTTTGTGATCTATCTTTTGAATGTTGATCTGATTGGTGTTCTACTATTTTCGATACAGGGCCGGCGTACTTCAATAACCCCGACTCACCAGGTGTGTGTGGTTTTCAAAATATTGATCGTGTCGCATAATACCTCTGATATTGTGATAAAATTTTCAGCTAGAATCGATGGAGGGACGTCCCCTGCAGGCTGGGAAGCTCCAGGTGGCGACGTTCGTACCATCTCGGTACCAGATGGTTGGGCCGGAAGATTCTGGGGTCGACGAAATTGTGACTTTGGAGGAGGTTCAACTCTACCTTCAACTTGCGTTGTCAGTACCTTTCATCTCCCCTGCACAAACTTCCCAGCAGGCGGGTTCAGTTCGTTCGTATTGTTTTCATCAATTTAGGTGGGCGGATGTAACGGTGGATTGGTTTGCGATGCCTCTACCGGTACTGGTGTCCGTAAGTATTTGATTATCTTGTATGATCAAAGAAGACTCAGTTTGATTGACTGAGCTGAGAACCTGTTTTTCCTAGCACCCGTCACTTTGGCCGAGTTCAAATTGAATGGAGATGGTAATCAAGATTTCTATGATGTTTCGAATGTCGATGGAAGTAATCTTCCGGTACGAATTACCAACACAAAAGGTTGTTCAACCCCTCAATGTGGGGTTGATCTCAATGCGATTTGCCCAGATGATCGGCTCAAAGTTCGTGACTCAAATGGGGTCACCATAGGTTGCCTTTCGGCTTGTCAAGTGAGATCAACATCCATCATCCAACTGTTTTTGATTCAAGTCGCAACCTACGGGATGCCTAGAATTAAAGCTTTTCTCCAATACTTACAGGCAAACTTGGATGGCAACAGAGGCGATTCAGCAAACTGTTGTACTGGTAGTCATTCAACAGCTGCTACTTGTCCTTCCAGTGGTGTTCAATATTACGACTTCTTTAAATCGTTGAGTATTTTTTACAAGCTAAAGATTGGGTCTTCACTTGTCTTACAATCATTCTCATTGATATCGGATCAATAGCAATTGCCAAGATGCGTACGCGTATGCTTACGATGTAAGTAAAACTTCATCAATTCTTTTGATTCAACGTGCAAATTACCTAAAATTTATCGTCTACAGGAAAGTAGCCAGTCTGCTCTTTGGACGTGTAGCGCTAACGGAGGAGGATCTGATGTTGAGTAGTTTCGTCTTATGGTATCCTTTTTCTGAGAGTCAAGCATGAGATCAGATCAGAGACTGATGAAAAACTCTTTGAAACATTTAGTATACTGTCATCTTCTGTCCTTGAGGTTGTAAGAATCAAGAATAGTGGTTGTCTCATCTATGTCTTATTTCGTTTTATCATCATTTCTCTTCTCCTTCAGAAAGGCTATCTTATGATTGAAACTGTATTTGGATATCTTCGTAAAGAGACACCCAAAGAATGTTGTACCCAGGTGCTTAAACTTGCAGATACCAGTCGTTCTATCAGTTGTGTACTATTTATTTTTGAAAAGGCTTTGAATGAATTCTCAAGTGAAATACCATCTGAAAACGCTTTCAAAAATTCTGCAAAGGGTTAAGAGATTGATGTCTCATTAGACCTTGGAATGTTGGAGAGCAAAGACCAAAGAGTGAAATAGGATTGGATGAACACGACATGCAACAGAAAAGGAAAATCAGTAGGAGGGATTGAGTTTCCATCCCCTGTAGTTGAAACATGAGTGAACTGATGATCAAAGACCAAACTAATGTAAGGACTTCTTATGTCCTCACGGAAGGAAGTAATTGAAAGTAAGGATTTCGAAGTTATCGAGTAACTTCTAAGGCACGTTGGGACAATCAACACCACAAAGCGGTGGAAGAGGTTTCTAGAACCGAAGTACACAGATTGAATTATACAAACTGACTCCAAAGAGACAATGACAA
>MWRJ01019298.1:0-12904 GCA_002157005.1 Melampsora allii-populina
CCATAAAGTAAGTAGCACAAGCCGCAATGGTTCGCACGATCCAACTGAATCAAACCCACTATGCCACGATAAACTCACGGGTTAGGTGTAAAACCAGCAAATGGGTTTCCACAAATGGTAATATCACTCACGATCGTTGATACCGATATGATAAAATTTCTTTGTCTTTGATCGAATCAGGAGTACCCAAAAAGCTTGGCAAGACATTCCTTGGACCAGTAATAAGAGACGATTGCAGCTTTGATATACTTGTGAAGTCAATGTTGGGTACTCACATTAAAAAACCTAGTCCAATCAAGTGTTCGAGACAAACCCAGACAGGTGGTAGATATGATGGCTATGTTGATTGAACACAAAAAAATTCAAAGTCCAAGGTGAATATGCACAATTTTTGAACCAAGAAGCTCGACATCAGACAAGTTCAACATGGCGAGGTGAGGGAAGTTACCTGAAGTAAATGTTGCAGGTAATGAACCACGGCTTCATATGGGTTCACATCGTGAGTTAATCTGACTACGAATTTTAGCGTTTTGGTGACTATAAGTTCAGACATTAAAAACGAAGTTAGATGGCGATTGAAGTTCAAAATCGGTCATGTGGTCAGAAGTTATATATAGCACTACATCTAATGTAGTAGGGAGAGAGTGATCATTAATGAGCAGTACCGCCTTGATTGAGTGCTTAATGACTACAGCGTCTGGGTTCAATGAGACTGCTCACATTAATTTGGGAACGTATGTGAGCCGTGCAGTAGTCACTGGGGCGCCGGAGGTCAAGAGGTGTTACTATTAGCATGCTCGTGGTCATATTACAATGTATATACCGTGACTGGGTGAAGGGTCAGACTTAAACAACGTCGCTCTCGGAAAATCGAGGGAAGGCTCGACAGTTCACCCAGGATTCACGTCTCCAGATATTGCACACTTCCTGGACGGCCTGCTTTGGCGGAGTTCCGCGATTGGAAGTCTACATATGATCGGAAAGCTTTGAGCTTCTTTATCTATCGGGAAGCTTTGAGCTCCTTTATCTGTTTGATATGACTTGAAGTTGAGCTCACACTCTGACTCAGATCTCGCCTCAGTCCATGACCATGCACGGGCTTGAGTCGGGGTGAGGAACAATCGAGTTGAAAGCAGATTGAATTCAACAAAATTACTTTAGCGTAATGATCAAGATCGTGGTCAAATGTCACTTCAGATCACCTCAGTTGGAATGCAATATTTCTCACATTACAACTTTTCATGGTCGAAATGAATCCAAATTGGGTCGAAAAAAGCGTTTGAGTATGAGACTGACATTTTGCTGGAACAAACCTTTTTGTTCACTTCCCCAATGCACAATTCTTATCAAGGACTGAAAAGCTGCCGTACACCACTGAGAGTGTAGATAAAAACACACATATCAGGCGCCTGGAAAAGGTTATCTGTGAGCTTCCGTGAGATTTTTACTTACATTTGGTCATCTACACAATAGTCTCAGGAGTCCTTTAAAAAAAGAGTATCATCCGATTCCCACCTGGCTTGCATTGATTTTCAGATTCACAATAAAACCAAGATCGACCAGAAACACCTCAAACAAACAACTTAGACTCGACATCATCGCCCCACTGCCACATAATCCACCCTCAGGTTCGAATTGATATCGATCATCAAAAAGACATCAAATGGATGTCAAGGTATAATGGGGCTATCCATCTTTCAACTCCTTGACTTACCTGATGATGATTTCACCAAATGGCACAATAAGCGGCGAAGAGGGTCATTCAGTTTTGGTTTATTTTGGATAATTGAAGCTAATGACCTATTTCATGGGTCCATTGAGCTCATAATCCAATTCCTGTTCATCAGATGCAAAATCCAATATGAGATTTTCAAAATCTTTTACTTATGAAAGAATCCCTGTGAGAAAAGAATAAGAGATGTTATTACGGACCATGTATTCATCACAGGTTAATGCATGCATAAGTACATGACATTGAACTCCGCAAGATTTGAAGGCTTCAACCAGGTTAGGATCAAGAATCCCATCTTGATTATCTTGATCTTTAACAAACACAATATGTTTGAATTTGGGAACTTTCTTCAACGCGTTCACACCAGCATCTTTCAAAGCAGCCAGCCAATAACCTTCACTGTGGCGTAGGTCTGTAATTAATGTTCTAAGATTTTTCAACATTGGGACATTTAGCCAATGAATCTCTCCAGTAAGTTCTTGATCAACACATTCAGTTCTCATGACCCTTAAGTTTGGAAAATGCAAGTTTCTAACATCAGTATGAAATTGACACGTAAAATGAAGTGTGAATAGGCCTTCTAATGTGTTTTTGATCGGTTCAAAGACTGGATATAAAGCTTCATCTTCCTCAGTGACAGCATCAAGTTGAATGAGTTTTAAAGTGTTTTTTGAAGTTTGAGTAATACGAGAAAGTCCTAAAGGATCATCTGAATACATATAAGAAAAGGATCGTAAATTTGATAAGCTTGGAGGTTTTATAATCAAAGTTCCTAGCATGGTATAACGAAATGATAAGGAGTCAAGTCTAGGTATTGCTGTGAATAATTCTGATATCGAATCTAAATCGTATGTTCCAGCCGTTCCAACTGTTCCAGGTGCTGAATCATCGGGTCCAAATGAAATACTCAATGATTTGAGATTTCTGATGGATTTCATAGCTTTGATTAATTGAGGCGAAACACCCATAGAATGAACAAAGTGGAGGTTCAAAGTCTTCAAGTTTGTACCGAGCAAGTCGATTAATCTAACCAATTGATCCATTGAAGCTGGAGTCCATGCTTCTGGGTCTGAAAAGAGAATCCAAAATATTTTTTAAGCAAATTCATTCAAAACGCTAAATAAACCCAAAAAGCCAAATCGAAAAAAGGAACCAAATTACCATCGTATTTCTCACCAACATCGGCTTCTTCTTCCTCCAGATCATCATCTTTTTCCTCACGGTCATCGTCTGCTTCTTCCTCCAAATCACCATCTTTTTTCTCACAAACATCGTCTGCTCCTGCTTCCTTCAAATTACCATCTTTCTCCTCACAAACGTCGCCTGCTTTTTCTTCCTCCAAATTACTATATTTTTTCTCACAAACATCGTCTGCTTCTTCGTCCTCTTGTTCTTCTGATAACCAATTTAGTCGGATTGTGAGTGTTCTAACAGGATGATAGTCAGCAGGTCCAAATACATCATTCCAATTTTCCAATAATATCTCCGCGCGTCTTGAACCAGCTATACAAATTGCTCTGAAATAAAACTGTAGAACAGCTTTCGACCACTTTTTTGAAATTAATCTTAATTGAATTAATTCAACATAAGACGATGCTTTGAGATAAGGTGTTGAAGTGATTGAAGTAAATTCATAGTGTTTATCTAATCGATTTACGAATTCTTCCAGGATTTGATGAATAATTTCTACTGGGAGTTGTAATCTGTTCATTTCATTCATTTTTTAAAAGGGGGCATTTCAAGTCGAAGAAAATCGTGCAGGGATTCGAGCTGTTCTCTGAAAGACCTGCTCTTGAACTACACCGCTGAGTTGCTGCTGGACTATTCAATTTTTCTCGATTTGAGGACCCTTAATTTCCCTCTGGTGGTGTTAGTTTGTTGAAAGAGAAATGAAGCAGTGTGACGTAGTTTTCAAGTCACATGATACCTCAAGCTCGGTCCCTATCATGCGTTGGACTCAGCGGGTCGGAAACACAATCGAACCCGGGGGTCTCAGTTGGTACCGCGGGTGAAATTGTAGGAATCGATCGAGTTAGGAAACTTGATCGAGAAATCAAAACAATGAGCAACCTCATCAACTCACCTGGTTTACATTTCTTCTCACATTCTCAAGAAAAAACTAACACCTCAACCAAATCAACTACATCACCAAAACTACCATATAATCCATTCTCATGTTTAGATTCACTCAGATCATTGAACAAAAACTCTAATCAACTCAACACTTCAAACCTTTCAACCGGTCTCTCAAGACTTATCATCAGAAAGCATCCTTCAAATTCAAACCAAAAAGAAGAACCTCATGAAGAACTTGTTTGGAAAGCTTCTCAATTAATCTGGTCAAAAGGTTCAATCATTTATCGTAAATTCGATTTCTCAGATTCTGCTCTTCCTCTTAATGGTGACTCAAATCAAAATCATATCATTCAAGCTCTCTTTGCCAATTTCGATCATCCATCTTCTCAACTTTCGAATCAAAACTCCCATGATCCAAATTTACCTCAATTCACTTCATCATCTTCAAACAAGCATCAATCCTGTCAACCTTGGTCTGATAATCGACCACTTAAATCTTTCGATTTTTCATCATCTCAATCACCTGTACGCGCTCTTTGCGTGCTGTTACTTGATGTACTCAAGATTTATTATCCTACTGGTGAAGAATACACTATCGCAGTTCCATTTCCGATTGCGAGACTATGGCCAATCGAACGTGGTATCTTAGCTATGAAGAAGCCAATCTCAGTTCAAGCTACACCATTCATTCCTTATCATCCTCCTTCTCCTGCTTCTGTTAAGCGTAGGAGTACAGCAAAGCGCCTATCAGCTAGGCCTTCTGATCCGCTTGTTGATAGTATGATTACAGAGAATGAGACAAGATGGTGGTCTAGTATTGCTGGTCATGAGATCAATGACGAAGGAGATTATTCAGATAGCGAGGCTGATCAAGAAGAAGCTCAACTTAGGCGTTATTGGGCTGAACGCAAGGAGATTGAGTCATCTATGCTATGGACTCTTTCTGACCCTTGTACTTATTACTTTTTACCAGTACTCAGCACCGAAAGAATCCACTTAAAGCTCGAATCTACTTCCGACTGCTTGTCAAATGAACTCAATTCTCATGATTTTTCAAGAGCAACAGCCCCTTTAACACCTCTAGTCACACCTCCCCGTAAACCAGGTTGCTCATTGCCATCTGGCACAGTGGTCTTTGTCGCCGATCCTACGTTGGAGCCGCTTCATCCGGTTTGCGTCACCGCTTCAACTGAGGGCTTTACGATCTTTTTATGTGGAAGACTGCCACCCAACATCTCAGATGGCATCGTTAAGCCATCAATTTCATCTCCAAAACCGGCTCACGTCCCTACCACGACTGCTACCATGTTACCTCCACCCCCACCGCGCTTGCCTACCCCGCCAAATGCGTCAACAGTCAATCCACCTCAGCTCCGACGCAGCCCACGTAAAATTGTTAGCGCCCGGCGGAATCTAACAGGTATCGAAACGGATGAAATTCAGTCTGCGGAAGCCAATCGCCCTAGTCGTCTCGCCAGCCTAGGACATCCATCCCTTCGACGTTCAATATCTAGTGCCCATCCCCGGCATCCCTCTGGCTCGATGGTTCCCCTTCCTATAGGTACAAAGAACCGTTCAGGTACTGTAGGAGGGCCAAGCGGTGTGATGGGAGTTACTGGACATCGTGTCAGTAATGCGAGTAACTCAAGTTTCCATTTCGGTGGCGCCTCTTCAAATTCTGGGTTACGCAGGGCTTCTGGTCGAAAAAGTCTGGTTGGTCATCAACTTGAGATCATGTCAGGTGGACCGGTAGGATCATCAGTCGGTCCAACACCAATGACTATTGATCGAGCTTCGGGACCTGGAATCACCACAGGGTTCGAAGAGTGGTTTGCAGGTGTAAATGAACCAGCTCAAGCCGAAAGAGTTGATGGTCAATTGGCCGATGAGACGCTTGACCCGGAATGGGTGATTGAAAGGCTACAGACAGTAGAAATCCCGGAGAGACTCAGGTGAGATTTTCTTCTCGAATGACAGGATTGTATGCATCGCTTGGATAGACCTGTAATACGATTCTCTTACGATATACTGAACCTTTTTTCGTATAATTCAAGTCCAGAAGATTTGCCCGCGATACATGCTGCAATCTACGACGTACGTGGTCCTAAGGCGTACTTGGCTGTATGCATACCTTCAAAAGGTCTGGTGTTTACCTTTCGAATGACACGTGTCAAAGACTCTATCCGCTTAGAACCAATTGGTTCTCCGACATCTGGGACGGCTATTGGACCAGTTCTGTCAACCAGACCTCATATCTTTGATTTGTTCAAAGCTGATGGATCTGGATCCATCGAAATCCTTTCTGCTGACTCTATGCGTATTCACAAATACATCGATTTGCCAACAGAAGGTTTTCCATCTCTGTCTGATGGGTCTGAGATCGAATTCCATGTAATTCGACCAATTCCAAAAAGCGCAAAAGATGTGCGTGTATGGCCACTGGATCCCTTAGTATTCTTGATACTTCAGACATTGGCACAATCCATAGACACAGTACTCTTTTCCAGTTGGTTATCGCGTTTCGTTACTCTTCAACGAACTTCAGAACCCGCCGACGCGCTCGATAGCTTACTTTCAGAAGTCATAATCGGCGAGTCTCCAGGAATCAAGAACAAATCTGAGCAAGTTCAAAGTCACGATTCAATAAACGAGCTCTTGCGACTTGATCCAGCACTTTCAGGACTTCGTACCTTCAACCCCCAGATTGAAGATCAATATTCATCATCTACACCCCCCGTTTCAACTAAACCTCTGTCAAAGCCATCCTCTCCAAAAAAGAAGATGAGCCGATCCACTATGCGCTCTACTAACCCTGAATCTGATTCGATCAAGATTCAAGCCATGATAGGTCTTGGAAAGCTTTGTGCAGAACTGAGCTGTTCGACCTCACGTTCGAGTGAATCAGAAAGTCTCATCAGGCTTATGCTTGTACTCGCCGGATCACTCGGATGGAAAGACTGGACAGAACGTTTACGGCGGATGGCATCCTCGAATCTACTAATCCAATGTCCCCAACCAGTGATAGGTCAAGGAGATCGATCGCTAGGCCCAACAGAGCCATTGATGCCCGATCTGACTGACCACCTTGAAAGAATCAGAGCTGGAGTGAAGTCTCCGTTTGATACTGACTTTGCATTACCCGATTCTGATCGGTCTCCCCCACCACATTTTTATGGAGACCAAGAGATCTATCCACGTTCGAAACAAATCACGAAATTCTATAGTATACTATTCAATCAAAATACTACTGAAGACTCAATAATTGGAGTTTTATTAGAGATGGATAAATTTCATTGGAAACGTGAAGATTTAGATGGTGTACCTTGGAAGATCTCTTTACCTCTTCGTGAAGGTTTGAGAGAATGTCAATTTGGTGCTCCGATTGGTTTATCTGCATCAGCTTATGATTTGATTGATCGTCCTGATCTTGCTATCGCGGTAAGGAAAGATGACAAGGGTGGTAAGGAAAGAGATACGAGGAAGATTAAGAAAACATTCCAGGTCAGTCCTTGTTCCTTTTTCTCTTATGAAATGCTGTCAGATTCGTGTGGATGCATGAGGTGCTAAAGTGTATGGTCACTCTGACATTTTCGTTCTTATGAAACTTTGGCATGCGGCGAGCTGCAGATCAATACTGTGCCACCACCGAGTATTCAGCAATTGTCTGCTTCGTCAATTGCGGTTGAAAAATCTCCTGTATTAGCTTCAGAAACCGACGCCATCAGTTTGATGGATGATCCATCACATGTGAATGTGGCCTCAAGATTTAGCGATGATATGAGAATTATCGAAGTCGCACGAATGTTGAATTATACTAAGGAGGCTGTGATGAGTGTTCAGGAAGCAGCCACTGAGCTCTCACCGTCCGTCCATTTTCAACGACTCTGAAGAGGTGGCAATAGCTAATCTGTTTTTGTCTGATATTGTCTTCACAGCGCTGACTTAGCACGTCAATTTTCAAACGTTTTTATTGGTGTTTCGAAGAGAACTATGGCCTTACCATTTGGAGGCGCATGTTTTTGGTATCGGACTGATATGAATCTTGCTGCAACGGTACCTTTGATCAAACTTGATGTCAAGGTCTTGCCCATGGGAGTGGTCATTCAACCTGACCAGACTAAACTTGAGCCACTGACATGGCCGAGATTCCATGCGGGGGTAGCAGCAGCTTTGAGTTTAGCAGTCTTGCCCGGCGCATTCGACAGTTCTCAGATCGCGCTTGATCGACCAGATGAACCGGATGATCGACACGCTGGTTATCTATTTGGTTTGGGCTTGAATGGACATCTTCGTTCAATCAGTCGTCTTCAGATCTACCGTTATCTCGAAACGAAGCATGAGATGACTTCCATTGGCCTCTTGCTTGGTCTGTCAGGTGCATTTATTGGTACAGGGGACTCAAGAGCCAGTAGTATAATTGCGGCTCATGTACCAGCATTACATCCTACTAAATCTGTCGAACTCCAGGTTAGTCCACTGACCCAGTCTGCCGGATTCGTTAGCTTTGGTCTACTTCATCTTGGCACTGGCAATCGAAGATTATCAGACGGGATGTTACGGGAACTTGCACGAACTCGACGGGTATTGACAGATACACCTGAGGCATGTCGCGAAACTTACACGCTATGTGCAGGCCTTGGTTATGGATTGGTCATGCTCGGACGTGGGACAGAATCAAACACGCCTGCCCATAAGGATTTGATGCGGACCTTCAAATCATTGATTCATGGCGATGGTGCACATCCATTACCAGGTCTTAATCCCCCTACTTCAACCATCGATGTAAGCGTCACTAGTCCAGCAGCCACTTTGGCACTCGCCTTACTATATCTCAAAACTGGTAGACAAGAAGCTGTGACGATGTGCGAGATTCCTCAGACTGAAACTCGATTGGAGTATATTCGACCGGATCTCTTGATGATCAGAACCCTGGCTAAATGTTTAATCAGGTGGGATACAATTGAAGCTGAGATGAGTTGGATGGAAAGTCTAGTACCCAAGGTGATCTTGGAATCAGTCAGAAGGTCAGAAAGATTGAAGGTCAAGATGAAGAGTGAAGTAGAAATGATATATTGGTCAATTGTTACTGGTGCAGCTTTGGGGATGGCACTGAAACATGCTGGTACAGCGTCGGCTGAAGTCCATAAGATCTTGTTGAAACTATATGATCGATTATTGAAAGGGGCCAATCAACCCGGTGAGTCAGATCTCTTGATTTGTGACCCTTTCACCATAGCTAATGCTCCGTTTTTACTTTTTTGGCAGCTCTCAGCGTTCAGGGTAACCTTCGTCGCCATTGCTTAAGATCGTGTCGTAATGTGATCACCCTGGGACTTGGCATTGTGATGGCAGGCACAGGGGAGTTAGAAGTACTCAGGCGACTTAGGATTGCACATGCGAATATCAACGATTCTACTAGCTATGGTACTCATCTCGCTACTCACTTTGCGCTTGGGATGTTATTTTTAGGAGGAGGTCGATTCACACTCAGTACATCGGATACTGCGATCGCATGTTTACTCTGTTCGGCTTATCCGATATTCCCCAGTAGATCGGATGATCAAATTCATCATCTTCAACCACTTCGACATCTATGGGTCTTGGCCGTTGAGCCCAGATGTGTGATAGCTAGAGACGTAGATAGGAAAGGGGAAATGATTTATCTACCATTAAAATTGAAATTAAGAGAGATTGGAAATAGTCCGATTGAACTAAGGAATAAAGTTTTAACAGCACCTACACTTGTACCTGAACTAGATAAAATCAGATCAGTCAGAGTTGAATCACCTAGATATTGGCCTTTGCTATTAGATTTAGAAAAGAATCCGATTCATAAAGAATATTTTAATGGATCTCGTACGATTTGGGTGAAAAGAAAAGTAGGACATTTGAGTTATTTACAAGATCCTAAAGGAACTAAAAGTATTGCCTGTAGAGGACGTGGCGCTGAGGAAATTGCTGCTTGTGCTATTGATGACCTTGGCAGAAGGTCTAAATTGATTAGAGATGCGATCAAATCTTCTACAAATTCATTGGAAGATTATCATACTCAGATTAGTGGAGATCTAGATAAATTGATTAGAGGATTTGAACTTGATGAATCATCGATCGGATTAGTTGATTATATTTGTTCCGAATCGAAATCAAAAAGAAAAATCAAAGATGAAGAAAACGAAAATGAAGCAAATGATTTTGCTTCATTCGTTTCTTCTTCACTCTTACAATGTTTAATTGAAAACAAAATGGAGATTTTGACGTTTTATTTTGATTTATATTTTTATCAAACCTTTCAAACTAATTCAAAATTGAGAGAAATGATGAAAATGATACAATTCTACAAAGAAAATTCAAGAGGAAAAGAACGAAAGTCGAAAAAGAAGGGATTCAATTCTAGAAGGAAACAAGAAGAATCAATGGAAGATATTGGATTCGATTTAATACAGGATCAGGAGGAAGAAGAGGAAAAAAACGAAAAAATGAAAAGATTGATTGATTTGAAGGTCTTACAACAAATTGAAAGAAAGTTTAAAAGGAAACTTGATTTGTGGTCTAAAACTGAAACAGGTGAACAAAGTATAAAAGAATATTTAGATAGTAATGGAATTCAATGGCCAAAAGAAATTCAAGAAATTGAAATGATCAAAAACTGGATTGAAATTGAAAATATACCATTACCTAAGGTAATGAAAACATTAAGAAAATTAGTAGAAGAAAGTTTTGGAAAAGATAATGAAGAGGAAGAGATTATTTTTAAGATTAAAAGTTGGCTAGGTAGGGGGAATTTGTTGGATGATGAATTTATTGAAAAGTTTTTTGAATCTTTCAAAAGAGTCAATAGAAGGCGTTAGTATATAGTCAAAAGATTGATGAATTTTTTGAGGGGTTGTTTCTTTTTTCCTTGCTAGATTTTGTGTATTTTTGTGGATCTTTTTTGGGTCATTTTACAGTGTTTTTAATCTGTGTTTCATAGTCCTGAAGAATGTCAAAATGGAAATTAAAAACTTTGAGCCTAATGATTGATGTGATTCAGAAGCAGCTTGATTTTTTGTGCTCATGTATCACACATGCTCCTTCTATCAAGCCACCTTTCCATCCATTATTTTGGCTTTTGTCAATCAAGAGGAAGGTGAAGTATAGTGTGGCTTGTCAACACATTTTCACTTTTTTCTGTCAAAAAAAACGGAATTACAAACAAAATGTTATGTACCCTCTTGACACTTGCCCAAATTTCCAATTCCCTTCTGGTTTTTCTGGTGGACTTGATTTCTTTTGCACAATTGAAATGTGTTAATTGCTGAGGTCCTAGTTTGATCTCCTATCTGTAGTCCAGTATATGGCTTCACTAGGCTTCATTCATCTTGAACAGTTAAGCATAAGAAAACACCCACCATATGTCATCATGCTGCCCATTGAGCTGTGTCCCTCCAAGGGAATTTGTGCAATTTTGCTCACCCATAAGCAATATGGACCAGGGTTTGTATGAAATAGGTATGAGTTACAGACACACAGGACAGAGATCTAGCAATCAACTATCAACTCAAACATCAGTCATACAAGTTAAAAGACAGTGTAGCATAGTTATGCAAGAAATGCAAGTAGATAAGGAAATAAAGAGCAAAAGAAATTTCAGAGAGTGTTGAATTGAGGTCTTTGCACAGGGAATAACACTGATCATTGATATGACACTCAATTGATCAAAAAATGGGGTGAAGTAATTAACAAGAAAGTCAAAATTAGACTAGTACGTTCAGGTAAGGCATCAGATCATGCATCTGCCTTTTCTTGTGCTTTCTTTAAGACCACTACATGATTCCTAGTCGGCACCGCATCTGAACTATGCATGGTGCACCAAAGAAGGTAGAATGCCCTGTTGAATTTGAAACACCTTTTGTGAGATTCTTTATAAATATGTTTCACAACATAAGATTTGCACTCACAAGCATTCTGCAAGCGCCATTAAACCATGAACACCCTGTATACGCAGGCATTCAAATGTGTGAGTCACAAATCTAATTTGGCTTTGTAATCCATGGAAAGAAACTGACAATTCGGAGGGCAAGCCAATACCTTGAATCGTACATGGATGTGTCTCCTGGAAAATGTAACTATCAGGTCTCATGCGTCAGCACAAAACCAGCGATGGCGGCAAAAGTCTCACATAAAACTGCAATGATGTGGATGTTACTTACCATGTACACGAGGATACTGAGTGATAAACAAGACATTGTCACGTGCAGGACGCCTTGCCACAAAACCTGTCCTTGTTTTCTTAGTAGGACCCCGGTGACGCCTCTTTGACTGAAGTTTTTCAATATGAGAGCGAGAAAGGGAAGATAAGTCTGGCAGTGAAGTTGTAACAGCACATCAGCTTCTAACCATTTCAAGGGAATTTCTACTTTGAAGATCTTACCACAATCAATGCTAAACAATTAGTGAGGTAAAAACTACCCCCCAGTCGAGTGTAATGTACAATCCGAGGCTAGATGGAAACACTCTTATGGTCAGTTGATTAGCAAAAAGGTTTAGTTCAGCGCATCCACAGTGAACATGAAGTCGGACTCACCACCCCAACCAAAGCTTCTTTTAAGGGGAGTAAAAGTGTCAAAAGATCCAATGGGCTGTATGTGGAAGGAAGGTAGTTTCCAGCTTGATGCAAAAGTATGCGAATTGCGTTTTTGGCCAGTATTTGAACAGAAATATACTCCATCGACAGGTGGAAGAATGACCAAAATACAGGAACTGAGGTAATGGGTTAGAAATGTTCCAATGAACATGGATTCTTTGCCACTTGAGAATATCTAAAGGCTGACCAATTGTCCAGATTATCATTGTCACGAAATATGTATTCGATATCCGAGCCAAATTGTACGGCATTTCGTAACTGGTTTGATTTGAGTTTCCAATGGGTCCCCATTTCACCAGTGCGCAATGACATACACAAATCCACAAGAACCCTAAGTAATGAAGTTTTGTTGTCTTATCGACAATAAGCTAACTTATCTCTGTATCATCATGTGAGAACTCACCCCTTTCTTTTTTTTTTTGCATTGCTTAAAAGTGTTTTTTGAGCCTTTAGGCTATCAAACACTATGTAAT
>KZ135019.1:0-11048 GCA_002157005.1 Melampsora allii-populina
ATGATGATTCAGTAATAAGATTACAATTAACAGCCAGTTCAGTGGGAATTTGCACTTTTTTGAGTGTAATTGGATTTGTTGGACCTAAAAAAGAGGCTGACAGGAAATTAAAAGGGTTTGGATTAGGTTTGATTTTAAGTGTTTTGATTAAATACACCAATCATTCACTTAATCCGATGTGGCCGATCATGAGGATGAAGAATGGAGGGTATAATCGAATTGGAGTGATTTTAGGACTTTGGGCCAATTTGGAAGTCATCTTTGCAAAGGAAAGAGATCAGATTTTGGACAGGAATGGATTAGTAAATTCGATAGTCCGGACATCTCGAGAAGATATTGAAGACGTTGACGATGAAGGAGATCAGGAAGAGGGAGAAGAGGAGGAGGANGAAGAAGAAGAAATCTTACCACCTTGTTGGCGGTGGTGGTGTTCATCGATAGGCTTAGGGGCTCTGATTTTCTTAATCCATACTCTCTTTACTGACTCGGGTACGATGCTCGCTTGGGTCTGGGACGGATACCCTGTCAAAGGTCCAACAACTGTGAAGCATGGATACATGATGATTATCGCGATGACAATAGGAATCTTTATTGAAACTAGCTCACCTAATGATCTATGTTCACATCCGATCTGGTACGCTGTTGGAGTCCTTTCAACTATTGGTCTAACACTTTTCCATGGATGGTTAGGTTTCAGTTCTGGACTAGTCTTATGTATCTTTAGTATCAGTCAATTGAATATATTCATTAGATCTTTATCAGACTTTTCTCGTCCTGGAGGTTGGACATCTATTGGACTTGGATTTGGATTTAGTTTTTTAATTTATGATTTACTTGAACTGATCCATACTTTTACAGTTGCATACGCATTTGTACCTGGAGGAGAGACTTTTAGAGAACATACTCCTATTGTTTTAGCAATTGTGATTGGATTGATTGGAATCGGATTTTTTGGAAACCAATACGAGAAGCCAAAAGATGAAGAAGATGAAATTGAAGAAGATGACTTAGTTGAAAGAAGGTTGATCAGGAAAGCTTTGGCTGGATTGATTCTAGGGGCTGTTTTAGTGATGTGGTTCAGGACCGTTTGGAAGTGGAAGGAGGTTTCACCTTATCATCCTGAAGATAGAACCTTAAAGGCTGGTATTTGGACGGTTCATTTTGGTATAGATAGGTTTGTTGGGTCTATTTGATCTTTTTTCTTCCTTGCCTAGTTAAATTTCAAAACTCATGTATTGTTTTTTTGGCATTTTTTAAAATAGTGGGATGTGGGAAAGTCAAAGAAGGATGAGAGATATCATTCAAGAATTGGAGTTGGATGTTGTAGGACTTTTAGAGAGTGATTTACAGAGGATCGTAATGGGAAATCGAGATTTGTGAGTAACTTTGAACGCTTGATTTTGATTTTTCCAAAATCATCAATTGATTTATTATGGCAACCCTTATCCTTAGGACTCAATTTATTGCTGAAGAATTAGGAATGTATGTTGATCTTGGACCTGGACCTAATAAACATACTTGGGTTGGTGCAGTTGCTCTCTTCTGGTCTGATTGATTGAGACTTACCTCATCATCACTTTTGGCTGGGGATGTGTACTCCTGGTTTCTAGGGAGCAGCGTTACTTTCTAAATTCCCTATTGTCAATTCGACTCATCATTTATTACCTTCACCTAAAGGTGAACTCGCACCTGGTATGCTTTCTTTTTGGATCATCTGTTTGTAAACTGAAAGTTGACACTGATGTGAATGCGATAATCTTTCTTAAAAAAGCAATACATGCAACTTTGGATGTATTTGGCACAATGGTAGATGTGATTGTCAGTCATAATGGACAAGAAGAAGATCCGATAGAGTTGAGTCAATTTTGACCATCTCAATTCATCTTGTTCCATTTGATTTTGATTTTAATTCTCACACAACCCTATTTTTTGAAACAATAGTCGAGAATTGCAATCAATCGAGTTAGCAAGGATTATGAGAGAAGCATATCCTAGACCATTCATCTTTTTAGGATACGTGGTTAGTAAACCTCATGCACCTAGACCTGCCCCTTATCAAATTTTGGTAGAAGACGGGAAGATGTTAGATATCGAAAAATCAGACTTTGATCGATGGTAAGTTGTTTATTCATTTATAAATGATAATGAGCGTAACTGATTGGATTGGGAAATGATCAGGTGTGAATATATCTTGTTTCGTGGGTTGAGAAGAGTTGGGTATGCCCGGGTAACAAGAGGGTAAGTTCAATAATCATTTGGTTTAATGTAAGATTTCATTATCATTGATCTATAACTTATTGAATTCTTTAGATCTAAACCTGCTGTGAGTGATACAGAGATCCAAGTTGGAAGCTTTCAAGTTCCACCAGATTGGATTCAAGTAGATCCAGATCGAGATCTATCAGATTATGTCAGAATAGAAGAAAGATTAATCAAACCTTCAATGAGGTTCTCTAATCAATTATTGAATCAAGGAGGATTTAAAGGTCATCAATATCATGTGTTAAAAGAAATCTTTGGTACAGATGTTGTTTATTACAAATGAAAATCAACTAGTTGAGTTGGGCTTGTCATTTTTTTTGCTTGTTTATGTTATGATTTTGTTTTGTGAATGTTTGATGTTGTAGGAGTAAGATTTGTTGATATCCTTCATATATCTTTCAAATTTGATATTGTACTTATGCAAAACAAATATTGTTCTAAAAACACTCAACTCTTTACAACAGAGCATCTAACTCTACACAGAAGTCGTTTTGTTCCCTGCAGTGAAAGAAAGTTTTCTTATCATACATGAAACAAATTACATACTCAAATTCACTATGCGAACCTTTACACAGAAAACCACTTGTATAATGAAAGCTCAAACACATCTTGACTAGTGTATTCTATTGTAGCTCATATTATCACAAGAAGAAGTTCTTACAATGTATTTCAAAGACATGCATCAGATGATCACATATGTTGTGATATGAATGTATACATGGAGTAACCTATGAAAATGCTTTTATCAGCAGACTGAAATTCGCACTCATGAAAATCTTGTTAGGCCATTAAACTTTAAAATCATCAATGGCTTCTCATTCTATTAATCAACAAACTCTCAATCACTCCTGAACAAATTTCTGCACAACAGTCAGAACTTTTGGAGGTAAAAAAGATAATTGGTTTGAATAATCATTGAAACAAAAATTAAGAGAAGAAGGATATTGAATATTCCAGATTTTTTTTAATTAACATGTTCCACTATCTACATTTAATCCACATCAATTCTTTTCAGCTAAGATCATGGTTAATGATCTACTCCTTTTGATAAAAATAAAATGATATCCAAAAGAAAAAAAACAACAATAAAACAATTTACTGAAATAATTTTTCATAATTTAATAATGTGTCAGTAGATATAAACTTGGTGGAAAAATTGTTTTTTTTTGGATTGAGTTCTTTTAGGGATTTTAGATCTTTGTTCCAAGCATTCAAAAGACTTGGTAGACAATAAAGTGGCATAGGACTCCTTTGATAATCATCATGTTGCCACAATGCATTGAATAGGACATGAGGATTTGAATAATCTATTTGCCACCTGTTCAGTGTGGTTTTCTTGCCATGGAACACCAAATCTTTGTTGTAAGATTGAATATCTTTCCATTTTGAAAAGATTCCTTTCAAAAAATCCCATGCACTCTTGATTAATGATTCAAGTGTATCAGCTTGAGGTTCTTTCTGGTAGAGTACTCTCACTAATCCTATGAACCCCACTGTCACTCTGTACTCTGCCATACTGATAGATTGTGAAATTTTATTAATATTTTCATTATGGGGATTACTGATGGATGAATCTTTATTTTTTTCCCTACGGGTCTTTCCAGCAGATGAAATATCACACTGATATAATCCCTTGTAAGTCTCCAATAAGTGTTCAATTAATGACACAAAGAAACTGTGAATCTCTTGACACAGATGAAATCCCACATATGAATGAAACTGTGCAGTTTCAGCTAGTTGCTTACAGACTGAATGCCATGTTGATTCAGGCATGGTGTACTTGCCTTGCAAATTGATTCCTTGAAATGCAAGATTTCTGATATTTCCCCTTCCATAAAACCCACCATGACTATATTTTATATAGACATCAAGGAAATTTTGGATTTCTAAATGATACACAGGCAATTGATGTAAACCAATCATTAAGCTTGGTATTTGATCATTCCATGCTCCTATTAGATAGTAAAGTAGATCAACTGATAATCTTGCAGTGTGAGTGGTTTTCCTCAGGTCATGGAACCAGAAGAGTGGCTGATGCAAGTTACTTTGTCTTGGAAGCTTCCCATTCAACTGACGTTTATGATTATCATGGTATAAAATCATATTTGTATCCTTGTCAATTATATCCAACTTTCTCCAATTTTCAAAGTGTTGTTTTATTAAATTCCAAGCTTGTTTTAATATGGTTTCTAGAGATGATTTATCACCACCTTGATTTGAAAAGATTCCAATGATACCTAAAAAACACATTGTGAGATTCAAATGTGAAACTTTGATGGCTTTATTAATCAATTTCAATGTTAATTCTTCTTGATTATTATTTTGAATCATATCTTTCTCTAACTTTTCAAACCAAAATGTGGTTTCATAACATAATCCTGGTGTGTTATTGACCAGAAATCCACCAATTGTTTGTAGCTTTGGCATCAATTTGTAACACAGGACCTTTGAAGAGCAAATTATCTTTGCTTTTGGTAATAGGGGGAATCTAGCTACACAACCTGAATGATCCGGGCTTTGTGTGCTTGTGACTTGATCATTTGTTCCAAGTGTTACAGCACTCTGGGTACTGTGGCTTGTGATGTCTGGTGGATTGTCTGTCCCATGGGAGACTGTTTCAGTTCCTTTATCCTTCACAGGCAATACTTGTTGAAGAGCATTCCTTTGTAACACATCATTTGTAGAGTCTATCTCAGGTATCCAGTGATGTGGTATGATTGTGCTTGGCATCTTTCTTTGATGTGATATACTTGTATCCATTCCAGGTAGTCTAGCCAAGGCATCCAATTGTAAATCTTCAGTACCCCTGTTGTGGCTATCCATCCCCACTTCTGGACCAAGGACATGATCTACTACACGTGAAGGGATTTCAATGGGATTGCCTTTATCAGAAACATACCATTTTGAATTCTCAGGTATTCCGTGATTTGGTATAATTTTGCTTTTCATCTTTCCTTTCTGTGATATACTTGTATCCACTCCAGGTATTTGATCTGAAGATTCCCAGTTTAAATTTTCAGGAAACCTGTTGTGGGTTTCTATTATGATTTCTTGGCCAAACACACCATCCATAACATTTGAAGGAATTGGCATAGGATTGGAGTTATCAGAAGCATACCATTTTGAATTCTCAGGAAACTTGCTGTGACTTTTCATTAACAATTCTGAATTGATGACATGATCAACCACATTTGATGTATTTTCCGTAGACTTGGCTGTTGTGTCTGATGCCGTTGATATTAGAGCTTTCCAGGAGCCTGGAACAAAATAAGGAGGTTTGTGAGCATTGTTTGGGCATTCAAAGACCCCAGTTCCAGTTCCTGTGCAGTGATCTTTGTTATGGTCTTCCATGATAGGGTAGGTGTCTTTGATACCTTCATGAGGATAAAGGTCTGGCAAAGTTGTATGGAAAGGTTCATAGAGGTCCATGTCTGAAGATGGAAATTTGTGAGCTATAGAGTGGCTTTTCTGGGGAATCTGGTGTGTGTTGAATGTTTTTGAAGAATCTTGAATCAAATGACCAACTGGATCTGATTGTCTTGATGGCAAACCTTGAAATTGGCTTTCAAAAGACTCCCCACTCCCAGGGGGATGGTTCTCGTGAATTTCATAAAGTGTTTGATAGGGATCAAAGTTTTCAGAAAATCCATTGAACAGGTCATAGAGATCCATGTCTTGATTGTCAGAGAAACCTTGGCTTTCCTCAAAAAATTGATTTTCCTTGACCATATTTGAATGATGATGATTTATATCACCTGGTGTGCTTAATTTACTTGACTTTGAGGCTTGAATGTTGCTTAGAAGATGAGGATGAAAGTTGTCCAAAGTACTTATGGATGGAGATTCCCCACTCCCTGGTGTTAGAGTGTTGTGATTGTCATGCATATTAGTGTATGTACTTTTAAACCTTTTATGGGGATGAAGATCATCTTGAGTTGGATTCACCAAGCCGTGGAAGTATGTGTTTGATGATGGAGATTTATATTGTAAATGTTGGCTTTGCTGACCAATTTCCTCTTTTTCCATGATAGTTTCTGGTCTGCGAGACATCAGTTGATCAGCTTGTGAGAGCATGTCTAGCTGATCATAAGTATTCCAGTATGCATCAGGATCATCATATACACTACCATCTTGAGGTCCTCCTCCAAGATGACCAGAAAGTTTGTATGTAAGATCAACTGGTGAATTCCAAGGGTCAATTGCATCATAAAGCAGGTGTTTTTCTCCTTGATTTGGGTACATGTCATGAGCATTTAAAATATCTTGAGTGAATGGTGTGTCAAAATGATACATATCTCCTACTTGATGTGAACTGTCATCAAGCCATATATTCCCATCTGCAAAGTTTTGTATGGTAACTAATGGGTTAGGCTTAGGTTGTAATGCTGAGGCCAATGTTGCTAATGAAAGTATTGACCCAAATGATCTGTGCATCATGATTTTTGACATCTGTCAAGGCATTTATGGCACTGATCACGAGTAAAACAAATGGCCACAGATACCTAGTCAATGGAGAGTGATATTCAGTTTGGTTTGAACACACACCTGAGTTGGATATGAGATTGGGCTTCTTGGACAGGTGAGGAAGGTGATCGAAAAATGAGTCAACAGAAAAGTTAAAAGTGATGAAGAGTGTTGCAGTCAGACAACCTATGTATCCTGACTGCGAAACTCCTTTTCATACCTTGTGGTTGGGAAGTATGTATCTGACTTGTTTCAATTGTCAAAGCTCATGAGTCATCAAACTTATCAGAGTCATACATGTCTCGGTAGGATAGAATATCTGCATATGTGTGGCCTGTGCAAGGCTGTGAATCACAAGAATGAAGCGATGGTCTGATAGGACCGGTTGAATGGCTCGAAGGAAAGAAATTTAAAGAAACTTACAATCCGACTTGTCTCATTCAAGGTTTTCCCCTGGAGGCTGAGCAGGGCTGAGCACTCATGGTTGGTCCATGGAGAGTCAGAACATGAAATGAAGTATTGATCGCTAATTGCTGTAGTACTCAAAGATGCCAACAATTAGAAGTTGAACGTTAAGCAATTAGCTTGAGAATGCCAAGTTAAAATTAAAACTTCATTTCTATCATTTTACATCCTCAACTTTCAACAGTCAGACTTCATCAAACTCAGCTTCTCAACTTGCTCAACTTTCTCAACATTCCCAATCACGCATTCAATTTTAATTTAATGATAAAGAACTCATCATTCACTAACAGGCAATCTAACTTACTATTTATGAAAATGTCATCACATCATCAAAATCAAGAATCAATCTCAAAACTAAAGAATTATCATCACTTGAGACATTTCTCATCTCAATCTTTAAATGAACAAGAAGTTCAAAGTTCAATTCAGAACACAATCTCAATCAATCATCAAACTAATTATTCAACAAGATCTAGTTTACCTGATATCACTTCTACTTCTTCTTCTTCTTCATCAAATCCTCAATCTAATCTCAATTCAAATAATACTATCTCAACTTATGTTTCAAGGCGTTCGATCATAGCTAACAAAGCATTCAACTTATCATCCAAGTTAATCAACAAATCAGCTAATTATTTATCATCTACTACTAGAGATATAGATCAATTCAACTTTCCAAAAACTCAATCAAAACCTCAAATTCGATCCAGAAATCAAACTCAAACTTGGGAAGATTGGGATAATGATACATCAAATTGGCATATGCAAAGAGGTGGTAATCTATTACCTGATCCTCTTACTCAATCTCAATCTCAATCTCAACTTAATAAATTATCCTCATCAAACCCTTCAACCCCCAACGCTTATTCTTCGGCTAGTGCTTATCTTTCTTATTTCAATCGACAAAATCGACAAAAACGTAACAAAGAATCATATACTGAAGATCACTTAGTCTGCTTCCCAGGTGTAAGTGATTTGATTCATACGACTAAGCTGAAGTATTTGATCTGACTCAATCCTTTTTTGTATTTCCTAGTACGCCGCGCTCAAATCTCCATCACACTCAAGAGCCGGTGATATCGAGGTATACCTATCCTTTCATGCATTTCGAGCCAAGAATGATCTTGAAAGATTGAATCGATCACAAAGATTATTCTATTCGATGATATGTAGACTTACAGGTTTACCAGCTCGTATCGGTGATAAATACTATGGTACTTCCCAATCTCCATCTGGATCACAACTAGATGTCAATAATCAAGAGAATCAAGATTTGATTACTTGGAGTGATGATGATTCACCTCAAAAACCTTTTCATGACTCTCCGCATGCATCCACTTTATCTTCATCCGCCACGCCTACCAAAAATAACCCCAAACCTGATCTTGCACGTAAACTTCTCACGATTCCAGTTCCCGATCCACCCAGACCACCTCAAAGAATTACCATGACCTTACCAACTCCTATCAAGCCTCGAGAATCGAAACCGTTTGATGAACACCCAGCACAGGATTCTTCTCGATCTTCATCTGATTCTTTCACGTCTTCATACTCCTCTAATCCTCCAAGTGCATCACTCAAACCTGATCCTGCCTTTGTCGATAAAGATGTGATAAGGTTACATACGAATCTTAGAGAACGACTTCGAGCATTTTTTTCAGTCAAGAGTGAAGGCAGACAAATTAGAGTCAAACTTTATGGGATATGTGATCCAATCTCATCTGGTCCGACAGATACTTTGACGAAAAAGAGATATTTTGGTAGATCAAACTTTGAAGAAGAGAAACAAGGCGTACTTCTCAATCAGGGTAGACCATTACTTACCCAAGTTATCACGACTCGTCAAGGTGGGATTTGGGCTGAGAGATTAACTTTACCTTGGCAAAGCATTGAAAGTCATTTAAGGATGGCTCACCCTAATCATACATCGGGGATCACCAAGATTAAAATCGAAGCTGAACTTTTGAGTGAAGATGGTGATACAGATGATGGGCCAGCAGTAGTTAATACCCACGCCTCTTTAGTAACAGAAGTAGACGTGATTCCATCACTCTCAACATCGGTTCATCTAATTTCGTTAGTTACATTTTTGTTTGAATGTCTTGTTTGAAAACCTTTTGACTAACATAATCTATGTTCTGAATTGCGAAAACAAACAAACTATCTATAGAGATATAGATGATACCATCAAGAGTACAAACGTATTAGGCGGCATGAAGACAGTCTTAAGGAATGTGTTTCTGAATGAATTTGAAGAAGTTAAAGTCACTGGAATGTCAACTTGGTATCGAGCTTTATCAAGTTCAGGTGTTTGGACTCATTACATTAGTAATTCACCACTTGAACTTTGGGAACCTATTGAACGATTCTTATCACATGATCAATTTCCCTTTGGTTTGTGTTTTCTCTCTCTCATTACAATTAATTATCTAAACATTTGAAATAGTATTGATGGTTCTGAACTTATTGAGAATAGGTTCAGTTAGTTTGAAAGAATATGCAAGAGGAGCTGGATCAATCTTATCTGGAATGTTGGAATCATCAGGAGCAAGAAAACGTGCAAGGATTGAACGGATCATCACCGAATTTCCAAATTCAAAGTGAGTTTGATTTTTTCATACCTTTATAGACTACACCTTCATTGAATCTGACAACATATTCTTGATGTGTCAAAAGGTTCATATGTGTTGGTGATAGTGGTGAACAAGATTTGGAAATGTATGTTGGATTAGCATTAAGTTATCCTAATCAAATCATAGCGATTTATATCCGAGATGTAACCAGTACAACAGCTACTGCCACTACTTCTACAACTAATTCTACAACCAATGTATCAAGTAATCCAGATACAAAAAGACCAATAGCACCACCCAAACCGATTCATTTACAATCTAATTCAATTCAATCTATTGCACCTAATTTATTAGAAGAAAATCCAATGATTGAATTATTAAAAAATCGATTGAAAAAAGCTGAATTAGATTTATTTGGAAAATCAATTCGATTGAAAATGTTTAAGTCTGGTTTAGAATGTATTGAAGAAAGTTTAAAACTTGTTGAAAAAGTTGGATTAGATCTTTAAAGTGGTCTACATAAGTTATTAGGTTTAAATTGTTTCAAATTTCATTTTCGTGATTATTTGGTGTGTATGTTTTTTTGTAGTTTTTTTTTTCAAAGTTGAAGAGTGCATAAGTTCAAAGCAGATTTTTTAATGTCTTTTTTTATGAAGTCAAACTAGAGAAAAGAGTGAATAATAATATTTTAAAAATATTAAATCAATTTGAACTTTATTTGTTCTTTTATTTATTGATTTCATTCTTTTCTGTACAAAAAATCTAGAATCATTATTTCTTTTGTATTAGAATTTTTGTATTTTTCACTGCATTATATATGGACATCATATAATCAAAAAAGAAAAGTCGGTAAAAAAATCAATTGATATTAATTTGATGAATTTTTTTTCAGTTTTTTAGACTTTTGGACTTTTGAATTTTCTTTTGTGAACAATTTTATTATCATCATCACTTGATTTTGTTTTTTCTTTGTTTTTATAAACCTGTGATAATATTTAAATGGAATCATGAAAACAAAGGGTTAGGTATAAAGTGATTTGATGTTCAGTACCCTCCAAGTGGATTATGTAATGATTCAAGTTCTGCATTGGTGGTGCCTTTTTTTGTTCCAAACCCAATAATTAAAAATTTTCAGTGTGGGGAGGTGTACATGGATGGTTTTAAGAGATTTAATAAATTGATATAGATTATTGATGATTCTTGAACTTGTTGATGGGTTTACAAAAACTTGATTAAAGTCTTTAAATGGTTTTATGTAAAAGTGTCAATAAGCGTGCTTATTGA
>MWRJ01019475.1:0-10995 GCA_002157005.1 Melampsora allii-populina
GAAAATTGACTAATGTTTCCTGTGTCAGCCTTTCTTCATAATTAATTGAGGTACTAGAGACTTGAGAGACACATGAAGACCACATGTACTAGGAGTGTAACCTGTTTAGACTATGCAGGTTTCCTGATTACTGAAATGGGGTTGCAACCAGATTGAGCTGTTTGAGAGTTAAAATCACCTCAGATTCATGTCTCATTTTACTCATTTTATACTATCATGGGTGAAGTCATCTGAGACTTATCAAAACCTTGTGTAAGATGTATGTACTGATGATCAGCTCAATAAACAGAGAAGGTCTGGATATCAAAACCAATTAGGTTTTCTTCAAGTTCAATAATACACTTTGAAACCTCATGCATATCATTACCTCTTTAGTTAGTCATCAGGATCACTTACCATTTGTGCAAACACAGCCATATAATCGCATTCTAGAATGTTTCTCATTCATCTTGTAGTCTAGCCAAACTCTATACATTCTTTCAGTCTTGCATTGGCTCTTCATGCTTTATTTCCATCTTTTCACTTCACAATAAATTTCATTACATCAATGTTCAATCAAAATCTTGAAAAATGTTGAGTCATATTGACCAGTCCAGAGAGAAAATGGAGTGTTTTTCCAATACATTGTGGGAATTGTTGAAATTACAATATGCATATCAAACAAGACACATGGAAAGATAGGTGAAATCCTGAATACAGCATCGTGGAAATGATCTACTCGCGGTCTGTGGATATGAGTGCAATGGTTGAAACATCCAGTCCTGGGTGAATAACTCCAGGCTTATATGTGACAAAACTACAATTTGAAATGATATCTGTGATGTGAATGAGCTCTGCTGAGTCGCATTTGTTTAGGAACAGATGGACTTGCATAGCTGGTTCATCAAGCAACGTACACGGGTTTGGTTTGCTGGGTGGTATGGGTTTGAAATACTCAACACATGCCCATGTGTCATAGATTGATGCCTGACCCACTACAGGAACACGCCCATGTGTAAATATTGAAGTTATCTTTCCAAACCTTGTGACGCCTGTTTCCTTGATAGATACTTCAACAACTGCATCCGATGGCTGGACCGAGAAAATCGAAAACTTGACATCAGACTGCGTTGCATGCTTATATCGCCTGTGAAATTTTGCCTGTGCGACTGTAGGTGAATACCCTCTGCGACCAGAAAGTGATAATGCAGACCACATTTGAGAGCTTAGCCAAGTTCGGCCTTCGAATTGGTTTTCGTTGAACTTATCAATCAATTGAAGGAAGAGTTTTTCATCAAGTGGCTGTAAATCATGGATCGGATCGGTCTTTCGTGTGGAAGGACGAGGATCGAGCAGGCTCCTCAATTGAGGTAGGTATGTCTCAACATCAGGAGGAAACTTTCCCTCTTTCAAGAGAGCGCTTAGATTACCAGCTCGGCCAAAGGTTTTCATGAATGTGATCTCCAATTCACCTGTCGGACAAATTGGACCACATAGTTGGTATTAATTACTATGAAGAGGATAGAAGCTGGTGTACAATGAGAACATGGTACTTACCAACATGATTGTTGTGATTCGCCAGGAGGACACGCCGCATTAAGCTCTCGAAAGGATACGACCACCATGAACGCACAGGGCCAAACTTTTTCAAACATTCAGCTAAATGAGATACGATGTGGTGATTGGTAGCCAGGGAGCAATGTGGAAAGAGAACTAAGGAGCTCTCAAGATAACAACTGGTGTGATGTTGAAATTGTTCAATTCGCTCAGAAGTCATCGTTCTCTTAAGTGCGAGATTTGTAAGTGAGACAAGATGAGCAAAATTCTTGAGAAGCGAAGAGTTAAACTGAGTATCGTGAATGGTGCTGCTCCACATGGGCACAAGTATAAGTGGAAGTTGTAATGTCATGAGAGTCCGCCATTCATCAGCCTTGAGCTTTCCAAACGAGGCTTTACCCAAGCGCGGTATAGCACCACGGATCCATGTAGGTATGCAGATTCGTTTTAGCGTGTCATTGATCTTAGCAAGCATCCGTTTGTCAAATTCAATTCGAGTATCGTCAGGCGCGGTCCATTTACCGTTCCATCCTTCAAAGAGAAGCGGATCAAAGTCGTCGTCGCTAGGATCAGTGTCGCTGTTAAATGCAGGTAGATCACGAAAGTTGATGTTAGTGTCTGAGGAAGGTTCTGACGAATCTACTGCTGGTTGATCCTCTTCAAGAACTGTTGCTGGCGCCAAATCGTTGGTAAGTAGAGCGCGTAGCTCAGCAGAGCTGAACGGATCACCTTCTGGATTGGTGTCAGTATCATCTGACATGGACCAGAAACATCGAACATGCCAGTTGAGGAGTCCAAGAAGAATATTATGCATACTATCAATTACCTGATAGTCAATCAATTTCCAGTACTTGAGCTCTGATAGTACAGAGTAGCGGACGCCATGTTCCTTGAAGATCTTGGCTCTCTTTTCCCAGCTTCCTGCATCGCGAGACTCAAAAGCCCATCTCTTGTGCTCTGATGAAGTTCGTCGTTTCCATGAATTAGGATCTACATTATTAACATCATGTATTGGTAGAAAGCAAAAAGAACAAAAGTTCTTCGATCTGACACCTGCTAGTCCTAGAGATCTACGCAGCGCTGGAAGATCGGCAATAACAGGTAAGAGAGCCGCTCGTATGAGCCGACCTTCAGGGTGCATAGGAGTTCGTGTGAGTCGCAATCCACCGTCCCAAAGTGTCTGGAGCTCCAAGACAATTGGTGAGAGTATCCAGTTCATTTGTTCAAGAGCAGGTTCATGCGGACCAGGGGCGATGGAGACCAGGAAGATGTTTTCGGGAAGGAATCTCAGTTTGTAAGGCAAGGTGAGACAAACGAGAACTACAAAGGTTATCGAGACTTTTCGTCCAGCTTGTTTGTTTCCAAAGGGATTGATGCCATCGATAAACATGCCAAAGGTGATGTTCCCGCTTTTTGCAGTGAACTGGGTGTCGTCATCATCTCGAAAATCTTTCCAGGCGAAGGACTCGTGAATATCGTGCACTGGATCAGATGAATTGTATGGTTTGCGTGACTCGAGGAGAGATTGGTCAAGAGCCTCCTCTATTGAAGGTCTACATATGAAGTTGGCCAGCCACATCCGAAAGTTCTGGAAGGCACATTGTCTTATTGGTTTTGTTTTATTCTCGTCTTTGAATAAAGACTGGCAGCATTGTGTTGGTAACTTTGTTCTTGAGGAAGAAGGGATTGGTTCATGATGGTTGGGTAAATCGACATCCGAATCGGCATCCATGAGTCCAGCGACACTAGCGGAGGTATGTACGCATTTTGCTGGCGCGTCGGATGTACGGTATAATGCGAAGCAAGCAGGGCAGCAAATGAATAAGGTTAACTTTGGATCGACCTTAAGCCAAGATATAATGGTGCCGATGTGTCGAGGGATTGCACCACCCAATTGATTCAAGTAAAGGAGGGGGTCCGGGTGATATTCTTTCAGAGTAAGCTCGATTTGATCTTGCTGTGCGCTCAACATCCATGCCGAGGTATGTACTGAAGCATGCTCAAAGATTGAGAGTATGGCCACTACAAGAGCGGCATGGATCACAACCGGTTCGGCTAGCATGAAGTCGCGTTTGAAAAAAGAAGCTGTGGGGGGAATGTTGAGTCAGCGCTGAACCGAATTAAATTTTTGGGATTACTAACTGGTATCAATTGTCACTACTTCACTTGTTCCATCTACCATATTAACATCCTCATCAAGTTCGGATTCACGACTAATGATGGGCCGGCTGGTTGAAGTTGAAGGTTGATTCGGGAGTCTTGGATTGCTGGCTATTTCACGTGGACAAGGAGACCTAAAAGCTTGATGACGGCCTGGTTGAGGTGTAGTAGGGGATATAGCAGGACGATCAGATAAGCAAGGTGGGCTCAGAATACCATTCTCTTCCGGATTTATGATCCTATCTGGCCTCAGTTCTGACACTCGTTTGAGAACTTGCATGCGGTGATCGGCCTTTTGATGAGATTTATACGACATGTGCGAGAGTAAGACTCCCTTTTCGTCCATTCGTCCTAGCCCATAAGGATCCTTGCCAGATGAACAACCCTTGGATTGACAGGTACACACGCGCATCTTCTCGGACTTAGCTCGACCATTGAACATCTTGGTGATAAAATCGAGAGCGGGAAGCTTGAGTCAGCAAAGAAAGGAGGATTGATTAATGGGTATGAGTACGATCAAGTTTGAAGCGTCAGTGGGTTCTTGATTCACGTGTAGATAACGATGAAATTGAGCAATGTAACATCAAAAGGAGACACAGATTTCTTCAAAAAGGGTTACGAAAGAAGGTTCTCACATATTCCTTGTTAGTCTAAGTTAGAGCTGGAAAGATCATGCATGTGTTCATTTCAACAAAGTGCATGCATATAGGGCAGGTCAATTACATACTATATTTTCAAGCAGCTATGTAAATACAACTCTGATGATAGATTTCTGAATAAAAAGTTAAGTCACTGCTAATCAAAAGGAAGACCCTGGCGAGCTAGTATCCGAATAAATGCAACAAAAGAAAAAGATCAGCTTGTGAATGAGCGCATCTATGATGTGGATCAAGAGTGGTGAGAGGCTAACGTTTATTCTTCGTCTTTTAGACCATCTTACCGCTGTTCACTTCTTGTTCAGCATCAGAGGTCTTGTCCACAGCCATCTGACCACTGTTTACTTCTTGTTCAGATGCGACAGTTGCTTTATCGTCGGTTTCCATGATGAAGTAGTGGACTCCAGGACAAAGCTGAGCATCGAGTGCAATGTTTTCATGTATAAAACGTTCATAAAGTGCACACAAGATTGGTTCGGTGCAAGCAGCAATAGGTATAAAGAGGTTGGGGTGTGCGACTTGCAGATGGTATCTAAGAACATCTCGCTTCTTTCCAGGAAGGTCTTCGACAGAAAAGAGATGAACAGAGCCACAAAATTCGGCCGGATGTTCTTCTACAGGACCGTTTGGACCATCAAAGGCGTGCTTCCACAGCCTGACTAGCGCAGCTTTGGTCAAGGTTGATGGGACAAAGCAAGACTTGATCCGGGTGAGAACAGCCGAGCGAACTTCGTTGAGTGATGCACATGACAAGTTCAAGAAGGCAGCTTGCTTCTTTTGTGAGTTCTCTTTGTCAATTGCTGAGACTGATTTTTTCGCAATGAAGGGAGAAAGATTGGGCCGAAGGTGTTCATTGTAATTGTTGATCAACTCGTGTTTTTTAAGGCTACTTTTACGAAACTCGGGTTTAATATTGAAATGCCGCATGATACCAGTAAAGAACTCCTTCTTGCAAGACTTTTTCGAGAAATCGACATCTGGTGTGAGGAAGAATTTCAGATCGTTATGAAGAGTTTGCACCAGTGGCCAGAGTGGGTTTGCTGTTGAAGAGGCTGCCATGAGAGGTTGACGAGGCTGGATGACAGAGTTGAGATGCGAGTAAAATACTATAGTGGTGGTATTAATTATAACTGAGAGGCTTGGTTACGTATAGATGGTTTAAGGTGGAATGTATGTTAGGATGAATGGTGGTTGGGAATTGACCTGTTTGTGATGATTCAAAAGCTCGAGAAGTCTTTCTATATATATAAAGACAGGTAGAGTTTTTTCTTGGCTTGAATCAAGGGGAGGAGCTGATTAAAGGAATGTGCTATGCTTAGAAACGTATAGCTTAAGTTATACAGATGATTATTTGATCCGCAGGTCATG
Organism: Melampsora allii-populina; assembly: GCA_002157005.1. Lineage (NCBI taxonomy): Eukaryota > Fungi > Basidiomycota > Pucciniomycetes > Pucciniales > Melampsoraceae > Melampsora > Melampsora allii-populina. Next base: position 5,721 of record MWRJ01019475.1, read on the forward strand.
TTCAGCCAATCTTTATCACTCAGAAGAAAGCTCAAATAACACAGTTAGAGGTCCAGTAACAGCGAAATAGCTAAGGACATCGCAAAAAACTAGCAGATCAAAAGAAATGAACCTGCTCAATTGCTGATGAATCATGAGCTAATTCATCCAAAGTTTCACACATGTGACACTTTGGACTTGACGCATGAATACAAGAATATCAAGAAAGATATATGGTCATGAATGGAGAATACATATAATACTATTACCAATATCACTATACAGCGAGTTTTAGTTCAAACTGATTTGGAAGGTACAAAGGAAGTCAAGCTATGGTCCTTGTGATCACTATAGTTCAGAAATATGGAAAACCCGTGTTCACAGTAACCACTCAAAAAGGCTTAGTGTAGATATAGACTGGAATACTTTCAATCATGATTGTTTATTCATGATATCTTCATCTTGAGTTGGCTGTTTGGGACTTGGTTGATGTCCAAGAAATGCATCTCTTGTTGAAGTTTAAATGAATTTCTAACATGTAAATCAGGACTGATGAATGTCAACTGATTAAACAGGATAAGCAAAGCTTACTGGTGAGATTTGACCAGAGCTTGAAGCAATCCAAAATCTTAGCTACATATACTTCTGGAAGCTCACCGCGATTTTGCTTTACTCAAAAGGATTTCGGGATCAAAGTTTGTCAATATTTCTAGAGTAGAAATAGGTAGGAGAATCGAGGTTTGAGTATAATTAAACATGCAGATGCGGTTCTGCGTTCATATCTAGATTGCATACATAGTAAGGAATCCAAGCCTGACAGTCACCTTGCATAACATGACCGGGAAAGAAAGAGGCTTTGAAAATGAAGAAATTAACCAAAGAAGAACAATGCAGGAATAAAGTGACGTCCTAGTTCACTCTCTACAATATGACATCTACAGATACAGAGACTTTCAATAAAACAACCCAATTCAATCAAGAAGACGAAGAAGGCTAAGGTGTCCTGAACTCCTACTCAATCCTAGATCAACTCGGTTTGAAAAACATTCAGCTACAATGAGTGAAAATAAGGTAGTCGAAGAAATCAGAGAAATTGTTCTGGTGCACATCAAGACTTTCCTCAGAATCATCATGGCGATCATGTTCGCCAGTGTGGTCTGGATCAAGAAACTGCTCATCCTGCGTAACCTCTATGACTTTGTGACGCAAGTTATAGATCAGTTTCAAAACGTGTGACTCGATAACTTTAAGTCTCTCAAGGTTCGGATATCCAAGAATGATGATGTTGGCGTTCATTGTTGCCATCCGCAAAAACGTGTCACCAATGGCACCAACATCATGCAAAGTGATGGATTTGGTGAGGGAAGTCACGGCGAAGTGATCCGATGAGAGGTCTATAAATTTGAGCCAGGCTCGAGGTCCATGAAGATCTACATCCTGCCATATACTGAATATGATCATGCACAACAATCAAGTAAGTTAGAAGCTGGGTGAGAGTGGGAGGATGATGATTTCTTACACTTGACGTGAAATTTTTTGCCACCCTTTACAAACCTCAGAAAGGACATAGCGGTGAACCCCATTTTCGAAGACTTGGATTCGAGAGAAGATATTGAGCTGAATGCAGGCTGGAATTCTGGACCAGTCGATTCTTTGGTCTAAGTTGATGACCAATTCTGCCACTGATCATGAGCACAAATCAAAAGGCGGATGAGTTTTCCATGAAACAATCAAATCAGTCATCTGATTCTTGGGCTTTCTGAAAAGAGATTCACGTAATATAAGGATAGGTATTCACTAACTTGATTTAATGTTATTGAGACTGAAAAGTAGAGGAAAAATTCGGGATAACCAGAGCTCTACACTTCAAAGTAAATCTGATGAAGACGAGCTCAACATTTAATCGTCAATATGAAGCTGGCCGCTTTCATACTCAAAAAGGTCCAACTCAACGCAGGGCTCAACACCTGTTTGTCTCCGTCACACAAAAACACTTCTTTGTCTCCGTCAAAGAAGAATTTCGGAAATTCAGCACCCTTGGTTGACCTTCGCCCACCACGGCTTGAGTGGAGTCTTCCATCATGTGGTCTGTAAGGTCGTAGGTTAACACGACTCAAAGGGGACGTCTTAATATAAACAGTCTGTTTTGGAATTGTGATAAACATGAGACACAAATATTCTTGATGTTCATTATGTGGGCGACGTTGAGGTTTGTTGTCTCATCTTTGTGGTATGCCCGACGATGTGTGAAGCAACATACTATGTCCAGATCTACTTGTTGAATAAGTGACAAGTAGCAAAGATCCAGAGGGGAATTACGGTGAATGAATGTAACTCGGTTCTTGACATGAAGATCCCAAAATTCTCTCAAATATCCATTTTGACCTGTGTCACCTTCAATTGAGACAACGGTTGGAAGGTGAGATGATTCATTCATTGCACTGGATAGGTAAACCGTGCGGCGTCTGTACAGGCCATCAGAGCGTCTAAGGGCGAACTGACTGATCGCAAACAAACTCTGGTATGTTGCCAAGACCCTGTGCCATCCACCGGTGGTGCCATCTCATGATTGTTATACAGTTGGAATCCCTTTTATTGTTGGTGATCTTACGACAATAAACATGTTCTCGAAATTCTGAGAAGAGACAAAAGCTATGAATCAAGCCACACAGGTTGAAAAAAATCGAGGGGTCTGAGGGTCGGAGGTCCTTTTTTTGAAACTTGAGAGAAGTTTACTTGAGATTTGGTGTGACTCGTGTGTATGTATGTCACAGGTGAAATTTGATCACATACAAAATGATGTAATGTGACAACTTACAAGTGTATATTATTCCTGACAGGCACTGTGACACCTTCAGCCCGATGCAAACTTCGAAGCAACAATTCAATTTGGTGAGGACGTGGACCTCCGGAAACCGTTGTCTCTACACATTGTTCTCTTTGACCCTATTTAGAAGACCTTTTCAGGTAATTCCCCTCTTATTCTATGCTGGATTACCAGAACTTGATTCCCCTTCTATGATTTCAAAATAATGTACACAAGCCTTATTTGTTGTTTATAGATTTCTCGCCTTCTTTATTGTGTTCTATTTGCAGTGCTCTGACGTGTTTCATTCTTTTTTTCGGTTTGTTTGATTATATATAACTACAAAGAACATATAATCTCTGATCATATGACATGGACCATTTTCTCACTTTGTTTTTCATTAATCTTGGGATTAACTTATGAAGTTATTTAGTCAAATCAATATATGCAACTTCAACTGTTTAGGTCTGCTTCTTAGACATATTCTAAAAGCATCAACATCAAGACATACAAAATACTCACAGCACTTGAGATTGAATGGCTGTGCGTGATTGTTCCATTTCACGCTTTGAGCCATCAATTGGAGCGATCTGGGGTTCTCCAAGCAGGTCCTCAAGATCATTCTTGAACGAAGGAGCCAGAGCATTCTGATGACAAAGGGGAAGCGGCTATACCCTCAGTCAAATGATCATCATGCTGAGTTGACTCGCCGAAAATTCACTGCACCAAGTTCGGTGAACATAGACGTATACCAATCTCATTTGGTATTTGAGAAGGCGCTTCCTTCCTAAATTCTGATACTCACAAATTCATCCAGTTCTCAGTATGGCCTCCCCAACAAGTGTCAAATCTAATCCTACTCCAATCCCATCTTCACGGAAGGCAATATCTTCTGAGTCTTCGAACGATTCTTACCACTCGGCTGAATCTAAGACACTCGCTTCCTCCGAAATTTCAGACTCGGCTGAATCTCAGACGCTCTCTTCTTCCGAAATTTCAGATCCTTTCTTTAGTGATCCACCTACCAATGCTCCGCCACCTCCATTGGCCGTTATCTCCTACGCTCTTCAAGCTATAGTTTTACACGACCATCTTCATAAATATTTAGTTGTTTGTGACAACACCGCCGAGGTACCGACGGCCACAAAAGACGAGCTTCTAGAGGTCCTTGCCTGCTTCCATCCAGGACTTCGTTTGGACCCAAGAATCAAGGAGGAAACTTTATCAGAGCTATTCAAGTTACTTGTCCGGCCTTATTTTGAAAACATGGAGGATTTCGATGAAGAGACCAATGCAATGCTCTATTGGGGCGTACCCCTTTGATATGAGTCCAAGCGGTTATCAGGACGGTGTAAGCATTATGTCACTGTATATTCCAACTGATCTTCAAAGAGCCTTCATTTATCAGATTCACAATACTAATATTTGTATGAAGCCATGCTTGATTTCACTCAGTTGTTGACTGTGAAGAATTTCGGCTACATATCTGTACTACATTCGAGGTACCTGCTCAGGAATTCGTTTTCAAGTACACCACGGCCTTTGTTCATTTTTACTCATAACGAATTCTAAATACATGGTTCCAGCTTTTCAAACTTCTTCTCAATCTTCATCTGATTCCTCGATTACTCAGTCTCTTGTACTTTTACATTTCATCTTGAAAACTCACTATTTTAAACTATTTCTCTTTTCAGTTTATCTGTACTCCAACGACTTTTCAACTTCTTGAACCACCCAACATTCTGAATTCCCACAAGTATCTTCATCCTTTACAAAATGTCACTCTTATAACCAAAGATAACTGTGCTTACCACTGAGAGCCTGAATTGAAACTAACACCGGCTGCTTCTGTAATTGAGATTGATTCAATTGACTAATGGATATACATATTCACGTTTTAGGAAGTCTCTCTCTCTTGTGATTTTCATGTTATCAATATGTAGTTACTGAGATCTGCTGGCGTGAATCGTGGCCCTTTGTCCCACTGCTCTGTCTACGCACACGTCTCACGTTAGGTATATTCTAAATTCAATTCGGGATAAGATCTTACTTCCAAACAGAGGTGGGGATCATGCTATCCTTGCCCTATGTTTGCTATGTTAACTTGTTCAAAATCCATGGACATGTACATCATCTTATCAATGATGATATCAATATATAATGTCAAGACGATTCCAAAAAAGCACTTCACTAGACCACTTCATCTTCCGCATACCATGGCTCATTATCAATTTCATACTCGTATTTTTCTACCTACCTACATCCTTGAATTTGTCTCTGACGGCGCCGAGAATGAACATCCACATTTTGATTCGCAAAGCTTTTTAAGTCAAGCTTCAATCTCTCAGCTTTTAGAAATGATCTCTATAATATATCCTAATGTTAGATTTAGTCAAGACGCCCGAGATGATTATGACCTTATCAAGAAGACATATCTCGATATGGTAAACCCGAATCTTCGCAATCTACTCATTCCCAAGGGCCTTAAGC
>MWRJ01019486.1:0-10112 GCA_002157005.1 Melampsora allii-populina
AGGCTTATCTCAAGCGGCTGAAAGGTATCATTCAAGCTTAAAACTTTCAGTCATTGGTGTTGAAATAATGATGCTAACACAGTTTCGTGTACTTTATTTCGAAGTTGAGCGCGAGCTATTGCAAGGAATCCCGAATGTGTTAACATATCAACGATCGGTCGAAACAGAAAAAGCTGGATACTTGATCCGACAATGGCTTGCCAATAATCTCTACGACAGGATCAGGTAATCAGTTCGATAATCCCATAAGATTCAGGATCAATTATTGAAATCAAACTTTTGCAAAATTCGTAGTACTCGACCATTTTTGAGTATCACTGAAAAGAAGTGGATAGTCTTTCAACTGCTGACAGCACTTCGTGAGTCATGGAAACAAGGGGTGCGTCATCTCTTCACTCTGATGCAACATAAACTCACATGGCTTTTCTGGACGCATAGGTCGCGCACGGCGATATCAAGTCAGAAAACGTTATTGTCACTTCATGGAACTGGGTCTACCTGACCGACTTTTCAACCGCTTTCAAGCCGACATATCTACCTGAGGACGATCCAGCCGATTTTTCATATTTTTTCGACACTTCATCACGAAGGTCATGTTACTTGGCGCCTGAAAGATTTTTTACGGTGGATAAAGACACAGATGGTTTGGATAAAGCAAATGTGACTCAAAGTATGGATGTATTTAGTCTTGGATGTGTGATTGGTGAATTATTCATGGAAGGAAATAGTCCATTCACCTTGAGTCAGATGTTTAATTATAAATCTGGAGAATATGATATTGAACCTTATCTGCGTGGAATTGAGGATGATCGAATCCGCGTCAGTTTATACTTGTACCATCAACCGTATATGTGTGTGTTTTAACTGATGACCTCATCCTGGCATGTCTTTTTTTCGATTCAGAATCTGGTACGAAGCATGATACAGCTAAATCCTGAAGAACGTTTGACCTTTGATGAATATCTCACAGATTGTCGGACAAACAAAACCTTTCCAAATTCATTCTATGTTTTCTTACATCCGTTCATGTTGGGACTTCAAGAGTTGACAACCTCACTTGCACCATTTACCTCCTCAAGAGTCGCGAGTGACAGTGGGGCCGGTATGGGAGAGAATACACTGAGGGGCGAAGGATTCGGTCGAACATCTGTATTAAGGAATCACTCGGATGAGATCATTGAGATGGTGTGGAGTGACTTTAGCTATGCTGCAAAGTATTTCTGGGTAAATAAGAAGAAGAAACGAACAGGTGGAAATGATGACATGGATGATGACCATCAACCAGAGTTGGACCCTTCTGGTAACGAAGCCGAGACAACCAGCAAACGCTCATCTCGTCATACAACAGTGAGCCAGTTTTCATAAACTTTCTGCAAGACCATATTGAACAATCTACTAACGCGAGTCGAATCAGGCTGATTTCCCTTTGCAGGTACATATCCCAGGCTATCAGGCTGACTTGCAAGCAAAACCCACAACTTTGAAGTCGAACACAAATGGCAAGTAAATCTCGTGTGGAATCTGAAGAGATCGATTCTGACACCTTGCTTTGCGTCTCCCTCCAGACGACGTCGCTCTCATCATGCTGTCACTGGTATCCTGCAATATTCGAAATTGTTCACATCCTGGGACAATAATCAAAGCATTGGATCTTTACCTAGCCCTATCAGAATACCTTACGGACATTATCATACTCGATCGAATCATTCCCTACCTCATCAGCCTTTTGAATGCCAGCGAAATTGACATACACTCTAACCTGGTCAAGAGCAAAACACTCTTCTGCTTGACACAATTGGTAAGTAATCGAATCACTTGATGTACATCGGGTCAGAGATTGATGATTTGTGCCACGGTGAAACAGTTATTGGGAGTCGACATGATCACCCCTTCCAATTCATCCTTATTCCCAGAGTACATCCTACCAAATCTCAAGCACTTAATCAATGACTCGTCCGAATTGGTTCGATCGACTATTGGGAGATGCATCGGTCCGCTCTCGCTGGTAGCAAAACGCTTCTTGAACTTGACTCAGGTCATGAATCAACAAAAGTGTGGCCACACATCTTTGAAACAGGCTTCTGGCGAAGGTGAAGATCCTGTCGAGGTGAGGATTTCGCAAAGCCCAATCTACTACCATGTCGTAATCCATAGCTCCGACTGAAAGTGATTCTTTCCACATACTTCTCACAGTCATCTTATGATTATAATCTCAATGAACTACATCGTCAAATTCAAGACTTTGTAGTTTCTCTTTTGACGGATAGCTCTCCAGTTGCAAAGCGTTCCCTGCTCGCTAGTATATCACACTTGTCCGCTTTTTTCGGTCGGCTCAAAACCAAGTACGTTACAGCTTTCATGATCTGCATATCGTTACTTGATCACTAAACCACGGATTATCTGTAGTGATATCTTGTTATCGCATACATTGACCTACCTGAATGAAAACGACTGGATGCTGAGGGCAGCATTTTTCGAACACATCGTTGGAATTGTCAATGAAACCGGCCCGGTCAGCGTTGAAGAATACATCCTTCCTCTGATGGTTCAAGCTTTGACAGGTACGTGTGTTGAAGATTCGATCAAAATGAATGTGCTGAGATCGTTTGAGTATTGAAATCCTTTTAGACTCGGAAGACTTCGTTTCAGTGAGAGTCATAAGCTCGTTGACCGAGATCATTCGAAGAAAATTATTGAGCAAACCAAGGCTTTGGAAATTGATTGCTGCTGTTATCATTCTTCTGGGTCATCCAAACTCTTGGATTCGCCAAGGTGAGTGGTTGTACAATACGTTAAAATTGATTATATGGTGATTGAAGATCCTCATGTCCGGTTATTCTCGAAAGCTTCTGCCGAACTGATTGAAGCAGTTTCTTCGATACTTCCGTTGACTGATACATGGTGTATACTCTACCCTGCCCTGCGAAGATTATTGCGTTGTGATATTGAGGTGCTGGATCAGACATCTATACTTAACAATTTGAATCCTCCGGTTTGTCGAATCTACGCATTTCTACGTGTACGCGTGAACTCGTCTCAAAGATTTTGTTCGTAAACCTAGATGCCTCGAAATGTATACGAAGCTGCCATTGTATGGGCTGGTCGAGGTAAAGGATCAACATTCTGGTATCCTACTGATGAACACGACCATGCTGCCCGACGCGCTCAGCAAACCTCAAATCAGACGTCCGCGGCCGTCACTTCCGGCCGACAATTTCAACCTGCCGTGGCAACTTCCCCTATCGGACTTTCTGTCGAGTAAGTGGCTCACATTGGTATGGGAAAGACGACCTGACTCTGATTCTCTTTTCTAGTGACGCTGCGCATCTCGCCAAGCTCCGTCAATTAGGAATGAAGCGTGAAGATGAGGTCAGGCTAAAAGACATGCGGCAGCATATTTTAAAGGTTGCCGACGCGCGTGCACGGTAAGGCCGAATTTCTATGCCACCCAAATTGAATCTGATCAATGTCTTGGAACGCTAGGCTTCCACCGGCACATCCGACCTTGGAAGCGACCAATCTACTCAACAAAAACGTTGTGTCTTTGCAAGATTTGGGGGTACTTCTGCATACTATCTTGCTCAAAACGCCATCCGGATCCGATAGTCACGCGCTGAGAAAAGCAGCAAGCCAATATACTCCTCAGAACGCCCCGAAGACTCTCGATATACCTTTCCAAAGAAAACTATCAGCCGATACGTCTCGACCACCGTCTTCCACTGAAGTTGATCGATTATACAACAAGATGGACTCGCCTATCGTCTCTGATTTAAGAAGACATCTCGCGCTGAAAAATACTGAAGGTCTCAGTGCGAAACATGCAGATTTACGTAACTTATCTGCACCGCTCTCTCATACTAGCCCAAGCAACACAGATCTTCATTCATTAAGCAGCAGTATCGAGTTAAATTCTCCAAGTATAGCTAGACCGGTATTAGAGTCCAAGCATCCTGGCTCGACATCAAAAGGTTATGATTTCTCAAAGTCAAATGCTGCAATTGCCAGTGATTCGACTCAAGCCTTTGGGATCTTGGATGTTGAAACTCGACGGGAGATTCAGGTCCCTTCTGTTCTCAACTCTCACGCTGGGGAACAACCGTCGATTCATACAGGCCTACCTATGGGACGAAATCCGTTCTTGCTTCAACGATTCAGTAGTACCTATGAAGGTCATGATGCCAACATCCGCTATCTATTGGAGAGGGTGTTTCTAGATAGCTATCGTGAACCGCTGACCGAATTCGGCCCGGTGGTGAGTGAAGGGATACCTCGAAAGAAAGCCTTTCGTTCAATGTTCTCGACCCGCAATAGAGCATCAACGTCTAGTAACGGTACCCTTGTAGGCCATCTTGTAGAGCACACCGCGCGCATCAGCAGTATCGCTGTCTCTCCTGATTTTGTATTTTTTGTCACTGGTTCACACGATGGTACGGTCAAAGTGTGGGATTCGATCCGGCTTGAAAAGAATGTGACGAGCAAATCACGTCATACCTATTCCCAAGGCGGTAAAATCACGTGTGTCTGTGCACTTGAGCATAGTCACTGTGTAGCTAGTGCTTCCACCAATGGTACACTATGGGTTCATCGAATTGACGCGGCGTTTGATGGTCCAATACCTGTCTATGGCAAACGACAATTGATACGACAGCATCAGCTGGAGAACGGGTCTTACATCACATCGATGCTGCATTACAATACACAAACCTCATCAACTTTAGTATTCATCACCAACAGGTGTCAGATTGTATCATTGGATCTCAGAACAATGCGACGCCTACAAACCCTTCACAGCCCGGTGTATCTGGGTCCGTTGACTTGTTTATGTGTAGGGCCCCAAAAGATATGGTCAGTAGTCGGTACAACACGTGGCTATCTCATTCTTTGGGACTTAAGATTCGGGCTCCTTTTAAGGAGTTGGAAAGTAGCTGAAGGTCCAATCCAACAATTAAGCTTACATCCGACGCAAGGTAAGGGACGTTGGATTATCGTGTCAGCTCAATTCATCAAGGATGAACAAAAACACAAACAACCTACACCAATCTTACAAGTCTGGGATTTGGATAACAATCAATTGTTGGAGAGTTTTATAGTGTCCAACACTTCGGCCGAGGTTGCGGTTGACCGGTTTAGAGCTGAATACGAGCAACAACATATTGGAGTTCATCCTACCGCCAACACCAGCTCAAAGGCAAATCACGGTCCAGTTGATTTGAACCCTTCAAGTGCAATTGAGGCCTTCCTCGCTCAGAATACAGTTGACGAGCCAGTTAGCAAGAAGGTATCAGATCCGCAGGCGCCCAAATACCCTCCTCATCTATCTACTGTCTATTCATTTGTGGTGGGATCGCAGAGTTACGATAGCACTTCGAGTTCTGGAGAATTGGTACCGATGCCCGAGGAAATGAGTATGAAAAGAGGTCTATCTAAACCCGCAGGATATATTCTTACAGCAGGTGAAGATAGAATGATACGATTTTGGGATCTCTCAGCTGTTGAAAGATCCAGTACTGTTTCTGGACTTCACCTTGAAGCTGATCGACCACATTACAGGTTGGACCATTATCTTCTTTTATGAAATCTTACATCTCTAACAAAACTCTTGCCTTTCAATGACTGATTCAGAGCGGATCAGTCTGCGCGTCCCACTCTCTATCTGGAATACACTACAAAACGTAAAGCTGGGAGCTCAAGTAGACGACCGGATTCGGCGCGCGCCGATCCAGTATCTACGCCACATAGGTCAAATGTTGTGGCTGGATACCAGCAAAGTGTTTTACAAAACCATCTAGATGCTGTCACAGCTGTTGCAGTTATAGACATCCCCTTCCGGTGTATTGTCAGTGCGGATAAAAGTATGTGTTTTCTTTTATGTTTTTTCAGCGTTACTTTTCCTTTACTGATGTTATATGTTGTGGTATCAGTGGGAAAGATACATGTGTATGAGTATGCTGATCGCACATAGGCGGTGGCCAGTTGATGTTTCTGATGGGCTTGTAAGAATAATGATTTTGCAGATGTCTCTTGTTGTATAAGTTGACGAAGATATGAATGTTAATTTCATGGGTTCCAAATTTGGGTTCTGACATCATGATAGGACCTTGTCAAGTGCCTCATTGAATGTTTCAACAAAATACAAAATCCATTTCAACTTGCATTACAAGATATTTATCTGCATTTGACGTATCAGATATGATATTGCTTCACTGAAAACTCTGCAGAGATTACACAAGTCTTGAAAAAGCATGTATACACACGCCCTGTAAGGAGGTCCCATTGCAACATAGACAATCTATAAATGTATTTCTCATGCGGTGTATATTTTTTGAGTAAACTATCCTAGACACTTCTATCAGGTGATTGGCGATTCCAGACGAGTAGGGTTTTCAAAAGCCTGCAAGATGAGATAGAAAGCAAAAAAGAGGATAGTTAGTAAGGAGAGATGGTAGTCGATTGGATAAATTATAAGGGGAAAGAGGAGCTCACAGAAAACTTGATCATTCAGCTTGCTAACTGCTTTGCATTTTTCATAATTCAATTCTTCCAAATACTTTTTCATCGCTGTTGTCATTGGGGGAGGACCACATAATAAGATCTTAATAGAATCTTCTGTAGCAGCGGGTAATTTTTCTGCAATCATCTCTTTACTAACAAATCCAACACCACCAGTCCACTCAGTGGGTGGATTGTTGAGAACGTAGTAAACCTATTGATTGCAAGTATTGCAAGGATTAGATACATAAGATAAGTGAAGTAGGGCAAGGAAGAATCGACTTACTGAGAATTTTTCAGGGTGTTTCGATTGGATATCATCTAGCTCTTGTTTCAAAAGGATATCTTCTTCATTGACATTGGCATAGATCAATGAGATTTGAGTGTTGTCATTGGGATCTTTGGCACAAGCTCGAATAATTTGCTATAGTATGATGGTGTCGATATAGGAAAGTATAGGCAAATTAGCATTGAATCAATTTCAAAAACAAAATCGAGATCGAAAAAGAGGTAACTATTGAGAAGTTAAGCTGACCAGCATAGGTGTGATACCTGTTCCACCTGCGATCATTCCGATCTTATTGCAAAGCTGGGCATGGTATTTCATTTGTCCTTTTGGTCCTCTCACTTGAATCGATTCACCGACTTGCAAATTGGCTACATATTTCGATATATTTCCTTGCTCATATGTCTATGATATAAGGATGTGATCGAATTTTGAAATTAGAATTAAGAGATATGAAAGAATAGAGTCAAAACAAAGATGAATTGACCTTGATCAATAAATCAAAATACCCTCGATCATCATCACTTGATACAGGTGTATAGCTTCTGAGAATGTTTTTACCGTTAATTTCAGCACGAATTGATATATGTTGACCGATAGGTAGTCCAAGAATATGTTTTTCAGATGGTAATGAGAATCGATAAATAGCTGTGTTTGGAGAGATTTTTGTTTTAGATTTTAAAGTAAATGGTTTATAATCTTCTGGTGAGAGAGTAGGTTCGGATTCTGATAAAAGATGTCAAGCTCAATCAATCAGAGCTCATGATCCTCGAGGTAAGAAAGGATGGTACCGACTTGGTGCTAAAAAGTATGAAGCCATTGCGAGTGCTACCACAGCTAAGATGATAGGTAATAGTTGAGTACTATCCATACTGAAATCGATTGCCTAAATAACTAAAATCGGTTATATACTGCGCTTTCCTCGATCGGTATGTATTGGTAAAATATCTGGTTGATGGGTGCGATGGCGCGTGATGTGTGACACTGCGATTAGATCGTATATGCGTCAACTTTGGTTGGGGCTGTTAAGGCCGCCGGAGCGGTGACTTTTCAAGTGGGGATCGAACGGGACCCAACAGCCCAAGCCCACTTCCGCAGCTGCATGTCAGACCTTATCAGACATTCTCTCAGCTCTTCTCAGCTTTTATTGGGATCCCTCCAAAGCTGCTGGCCGATGACGAAACTCGAAGCAAAAATATTTGCAAAATCCTTGCCGAGCTCTGATGAACCCTAGTTATATGCGGAGTATGATCACATTTATCCTGATCATTGTCATATTTGACGGGAATGTCAATGTAAGTTTAACGCTGTGGTGGAGATTTGCCAAGCTTGAGTCCCAAACTCCTTATCATTGAGGGTGTCAATTTCCCAGCGAGCCTGATTGAACATACAAGCACCACTGGGTCTTTTTGTATCAATCAAATTCAGATTCCAAATGACTGACTTTGTGTGCGCAAAAATGAATTGGGTCATCTCAATTCAATGACTGAATGCCCTCTTTTCCAGTCAGGGTTGATAAGAAAAGGGTATAAACTGGTATCAAGAATTAATAAAACAAGCTTGCTGAAGAGTGATCCGTTTATGATCACTCTCAACCACCCAAATTGTATCTTTGTCATAAATAACTGTGGATAAGAGATGATCTCGCAGTTTGAGCTCTCTGTAGGACATATCTTTTGTAGTTCTCGTTGCTGTTATCCGTTCGCGGTATCGAAATCAAGCTTATTCTCCTCTACAATTCTCCATATCTCCGTGATCAGTGAGCTTTCCTTGAAAGCTGACAACCTGGCCTTCACATTCAATTATGCTTTCTTCGTACCTCGATTTCAGGCTACCGCCAACGTGTGCATGAAATGATTTGTGTTAAGTTTGCTTCGTTGTCCATAGTGATTTCCTTATAATTTTATCCACAGAGAGGCGTGAATTCTTGACGTATGCTAACAGCCCTGTAGCAATTGGCTGAGAATCGGTTTCCAGATGGTACATACGTTGGTCACAGCTAGCTAACAACCGATTCGTCACACGCGCGACTTTCTTATTGGCTCGAACCTTTGCATCCTTTGCCACAACTCATGACTCTCGATCGTTTCTTAGACGACAATTGCCAAAGCTCGAATTGGGTGGCAATGTAAGCTTTGCCTTCAAGGCAGATAAAGGGAAGCCTCCTTGTTACATGCCTTCCCATTTTCCAACCTTGATCAAAGTTTGCAAAAATTTAATTTCTTCATGCACGTCTCACCCTAGCTGCATCAATTTGATTGCTTTTGTTACAAATAAAAGATCTCCAAACCATGAGGTTTTGCTATCTACGCATTGTGATTCTCCTCCTCTTGTTAGTGAACCTAACGTACCAAACAACAACTATTTGTAACTCACTCTGGGCACCAAACATCGACGGAAAAGCAAGTCAGTTAGATATCTGTCTTGTTGATAAGCAGACATGCTGCACTTTTGAAGTGCTGATCCCTGTGTCAAAATCATTCTAGTATGCAAGCAAATCGGCCAACCGAAGAAAACATGTAACCTAGCTTCTTGCACACGTCAGTACATCATACTCTAGTGCAGGGAAGAGAGGCTTCAATAACTTGCCCTTTGTTTCTATACTGGTTTTGTCCATATAAAAGCTAAGGTCAGTCAGGTCACATGTTTATACGCCAACGGAATATACCAAAAACACGACTGTGACGGGGGGCCGACAGCACACGAGTACAAGAAGAATAACATACTCGGTTAGTACCCAAGCCAATGCTTGCTCTCACAACAAAATCGGAAGCTCGACAAAATGTTCAAATGATCGAGGCTAAAAATGGTTTCTTTCCACTTTCAATGATAATTTTGGGTTTGATGACTTTTCTCAAATATCTCCTTAACAAGTCTGTCGTGGTCGGGGCAATCAGTTTTTCGAAAAATGTTGGCTGACTGCTACTCCAGGTAAGTTTTCGAATTTCTCGTCATTTGATTTCGCCCTGGGGGTTCGTACCTGATCTGAATTTTTTGTAGTATGCACCGACTGTTCGGCGTTTTGATGTTTATGTAGGAAAACAATCTCCCGGGGGCGCGTGATGTTTGTTGATCTGAAGGTATGAATCCAATGATTCATTTGGCAAGTTTGGCACAGCTCATATCACAGCTAAAATGATACTGGATGAAATTTACATCAGAGCGTGGGAGTGGGACAGAGACGTGAAAAGTAATGAGAGTGAGCATATGTAGCCACTTACGGAAGCCCTGAGCGTGGGGTCCGCCAACCCTCTCAAACACATACAACACCACCGCTAATTCAATGCTCACCACTTCGAAGTTCAACATCTGTAAAATCAAATCCAACCCATTTCTG
>MWRJ01019642.1:0-13126 GCA_002157005.1 Melampsora allii-populina
GAGGAACCCTTTTCCCTCCTTCTCTCGATTCTAGTAGTCTTATATTGGTAGACTGTTGTTTAGGCCTATTTCAGGAATATATACGTGGTGATAGTTCAGACCTGGCTTTGGCCACTGCGAGATCTGTCCCAGCGAAGACGTGATATCACACGCCTTACATGCTTGTTGACAATCAAAGAGACACAGTGAAACAAACAATTGTAACTGTGAGATGGGAGAAGATTTTTAACAATACTCTCAGTATGCACTGTTTCCAACAGGCTACAAAGGCCTTGATAGATGTTTTGTGGCCTCAAGGATTATGAAAGTTGTCTGTTCCACATGGACATATTGATACCCAAGAAGGTAATTACATATTATGTTCTTGTGATCACTGGACTCAAACTGATGGCACTGCATGCCACAAAGGGAAATATGAAAACAGGGAGCCAAATCCTTTCTCTCAACGGGAGACCTTTGGTTCTTTCTGCATGGTTTTTGCCTCTTCCCACCCACATTGATGTATCTCTGCAAGTCCAAGATTCTCAAGGTTTCAACATCCTAGTCGAATCTCTGCCTGATATGTCCATTGAAACCATCCCCTAGTTAGCACATGTGCAATAATTTCAGGTCAAGCAGTGATTGACCATAGTCCCATGTGCAAGTTTTGATCTGCAGAGATGTCCTGGCTTAAACCATCAGATTTTGCAGAAATGTAGAAAAGTTCTACCATATCTTCAAAAGTCAGATCACAATAGATAGTATCACATGATTTGAGGTAAGTCACAAAGTCATTTTACAGCTTCTTACATATCAATTGGTATGGGTCCAATTTGTTGGCCATTATTCCTTTGCCTCTCAAATTCTCAATGCAGAGATGCTTTTTATTGACATTGCTGAGCAGTGGGCACATTGCACAGCATAGTACATTAGATAACATCATAGGGTTGAGGAATATATTTATTGAACAAGTTAGTTGTGGTGTCACTTCAGCACATTTGAATTATTCCTTGGTTAGTAACACTACAGGCCCCAGGTTCAGATCCATGGCTAATCATAAGGGGCTTCAAGTCAAACAACATGGCACTTACCCAAATTTTTTGACAAAATTTTGAGCACATTGTGAGGACTATTTCACATTTCCCTTTCAGATTTTATGAATCCAGTATATTTTTTCTTTACTCTGGATAGACATAGGATTATATGCTTTATCAAAATGTAACTGAGTTCTAAAGCAATGCTTGACTCGGGATGGTAGTAGTACCCTCTGATGATGGCCTGCATGTGCATTTCTTTCATTTTTGTGGAAGTCAATATCTTGCCAAATGGCGGTTTCCCCTTTCCACAAACTTTGACCTCAGTTTGACAATTTGAACTCATGATTTGTGTTACATACTGTAAACATACATTTACAAGACGTGGATCTCCCTGGCTCCCATGATCTCATGCTCGAGTCACTGCGGATACATGATCATCCCTTTGGCGTCGCGTCCAACATGGTTCACGAGAATACATATGGCAGTCTGTATTTGTGAAAGAGAGTGATTTCAATTTTCAACGCGTGTTGAAATTTGAGTGTTGATGATTTGAAAAAAACTCAGACTTCATCACTTATCCATTCACTCCATCTCATTCAACCCATCCCATCTCACCATATCCTCTTACTACTCTCTTACAATACATTATACCTTATCAACGATACTTCTTCCGCTACAAACATCATGACTACCTCCTCTCCTTCACCTCGCAAGTCCCTACGTACCTCTCAAACCAATTCGAGTCTGAAACGCAAATCTGACGCATCAAGACAAACCAAGGTCACAGACGAGAATGAGGATGTAAAAGTTACCAAGACCAAGGTATGTAGCACTCAGCATCTTCTCAAGCACTTCCTGTGGGGTTCCTTAGCAAGCGCTGATGAATTGTTATCAAGGTTGCGAGTCCGGACTCCAAGGCATCTGCTCGAAAGCACGCGGACACGTCCCACATACGGGTTGTTGTCCCAGCTAGTAAGGGAAAAGACAAGAAGGAACCGCCTTCGACTCTTCCAAAGAAAGCCCTTCCTACAAGGACCCGCAAAGCGGCGATCATAGATAGCGACGATGATGATAGCGACGATGATGACGCTGATGTCCATCTCAGTGAGGCTGCTGACGCCGTATCTAGCGAAGGTCAGTCACATTTACAAGCCCTTCTACTCCAGACGTTGCTTTTGATAATGGGTATCATTTCCACCATAGAAGAAGAAGTAATCCCTATCAAGAAAAAAGTAAGTGTCGCAAAATCCATATCAGCATTCGCGGCGTCTGATCGAGATTCCACTTGCAGTCTACGGCGAAAGCGAGCAACACCTTAGGCAACTTCATCGGTAAAGACGTTTCGGTGCGCCGCTTCTTCACTATTCACGTGCTACCTGCTCGCAATCTGATTTTATGAGTTATCTCCCAGGTTCTACCCAAGACCAAGCCTAGCAAGATTGGTGGCCCTTCAAAGAAAGAAAAAGAAGTTATCGATGAAACTACTCTAGCGCCTCTCACCGAGATTCCAGATATGTTCCAGGATATGGTGCAGAACCGGCCCGAGTTTAAAAAGACTGTTGAACTGTTGGCTGGTCGTCCTCTACGCGTGGCCACCATGTGCTCGTGAGTTTTATAGCTCTCACCCAGCCTGTTCAATAATGTCTGATCAACAAACCACCCATGCAGAGGCACCGAATCCCCTCTGCTTGCTCTCGACTTGATCTCTAAATCAGTGAAAGACCTCTGGGGGCTCGACTTTCGGGTTCAACACGTATTCTCGTGTGAAATTGAACCGTTCAAGCAGGCTTACATTGAGCGAAACTTCCAACCTCCAATCTTGTTTCGTGATGTATGCGAACTTGGTCAAGAAAAAGCGACCACGGCATACGGTGCTCAAGTAACAGTACCAAATGATGTGGATATGCTTATTGCCGGTACTAGTTGTGTCGATTATTCAGGTCTTAACAATCGGAAAAAAGTATAGAACCCTTGATTAACACATGTTGTGTTCTTTTCCGTACTGACTCTCTCTCTCTCTTGCTTGTTCGTAGTCTATTGATGCTGGAGGAGAGTCAGGTCGAACTTTCCACGGAATGCTTAAATGGGTTGAGAATTCACGTCCTTCGGTGATCATATTGGAAAACGTTTGCAATGCGCCATGGCCCAAAGTAAAGGAAAAATTTCACTCCATCGGCTACGATGCCGAATTTTCTCGGTGAATAACATAATCTCTTGGACTGGCTCTAGTCTCCCTGTGCCCACTGAAGCTTACATGTCTCCTACCTCAGCTTCGATACGAAGCATTACTACATACCTCATACGCGGACCCGTGTCTATCTCATCGCGACTCCTCAAAAACTCCGAAGTTCCAGCGGTTCTCACATCCCTGAACAGTGGCTCACGTTGGTTTCTCAGATGGCCAGACCTGCATCAGCGCCCTTGGAAGCTTTCATGTACCACCAAGACGACCCTCTCGTACATCGCGCCCGACAAGAATTAGCTTTTGTCAAAGCCAACAAAGATGGACAAGGAAGACAGGCGACTGACTGGACCCGCTGCGAAAGCCGACATGCTCGACAACGTGCCGAGGAACAACTCGGCGACAAGCGTCCCCTCACCGCGTGGCAAGATGGCCCTGTATGTAAAGTCATTGACGGTGGATGGAACGATTGGGCTAATGCACAAACAGAGCGTGTCGTTGATTTAATGGACATCAACACCCTGCGTGAAGTCAAAAACGGCTTCGATGTGCAATATAAAACTACGATTTGGAACTTGAGTCAAAACGTTGATCGGATGAATGGTAGCGGCAAATTTGGCATTACGCCGTGCCTTACCCCCAATATGATTGCCTATGTCACCAATCGGGGAGGTCCCCTTATTGGACGCGAGGCCTTATCGCTTCAAGGCATTCCGATCAGTGGCCTACTACTCACCAAGGAATCAGAAGATCAACTCGCCGACTTGGCCGGTAACGCGATGAGCACTACAGTTGTCGGTTCTGCAATGGTTGCTGCTCTGATTCTGACGATGCCCAAGGTCAAGAAGCCACTAGAAGACGAGGACGTGGTTATGGAGGACGCCCGCATAGAAAGCTTACCTCACGCACAAGATCTTTTGAAAGGCGACGAAGACCTCGTTTCTTCGCCTTTAAATCTTTCCACAACGCTACCGGTCTCGCTTGGTTTCTTCGAGCGTGCAACGTGTAGCGCTCGCCTCTGTATCTGTGAAGGTCGGTCTGGAATAGCGACTGCGAAAATTCAATGCTGCCAAGCGTGTGGCTATACTTCCTGCCAATCATGCGGTGGGCGTCCCCGCCACAACTATGAGACACGAAGCGAGGAGCGTTTGAATCCCGCCACATTCGAGCGAGAACTCAAAGATATCCTTCCTATGCGATTATCCCTCCAGGGCTTGGATAAATCATTCCTATCTCAACTCAGCGTGCAAGCTAAGGAAGCTGGTATCAAAGTGGACGCCGCCGAGTGGGCCATCATCCGCGAAGCAATCTTGGAGGCTGTAGAGGGCGTTGAATTTCACTTTAGATCACTCAAACGTCAACAAATTTGGGTAGTCAACTTTGATGCGCCCAAAGCTGCTCTCGAATTGCGCTTGGATCCTTGTCATCCAGAGTGGCGGTTGACCGTCAAGGCCGATAAGTCAGCGCCAATCAAATCGCCTCATCGACTTTTACTCAACACCCCTGTAGCACGATTGCGTATTGACCAGAAGACTGACAACCTCATTTCTGGGTCGTGGCACGTGCGGCTACCTGTCAACCAGTCATTTGATTTCGAGTTCGAAGGCACAGGATCATTAGTTCCCGGTTGGCGCAAAGAGATGGGTTTGACCGACGAGAAAGCTAGATCTGAAGAATGGTGGTCAGAATGGACCGTAACAACACCCCCATCCGCCGCGAAATACTTGGATCGTGCATTAGATGGCGTATGGAAATTACACTCCGATTGCGGTACGGCTCAAAATATGTTGCACCGGAAACTGGAAACTGAAGCCGATCAAGGCTTACCTCCACTTTACCTAATGCTTGATCCAACTCGTAGTGGGGAGCCTGAAAACGATTACGCTGTGTTCACTACACAGCACTCTCGTTTAGACTATGGTGTTGTTCGTCCAACTATAGCTCGACTAGATGCTAAATGGAGGCCAAGTTCCAAGAAGAATGTCACGGTCACATGTCATGTATCGGATAAATGGTTAAGTGCACCCACCCTCTCACTCGGCACCGACTTACATACCGAGGCCAAGGCATCAGCTGATACTCCAGATGGCGTGTTTTCTATACCTCAAGATGGCGTATCAGTCAAACTTGACGACGTGGCTTGCCAGAAGGCAAATATAGTCGTTGCTTGTAAAGTACCTCTACCCACGAAACAAATTGATCCAGTATGGGGTGGTGCCGATTGGAAGAATATCGACATTCCTCATCAAGGTGAAAGCGTGTTCCAAAGTCTAGCTTGGATTACTGAAAGAGTCCCTCCACCCGAATCACTATGTAAATGGTCAACGCTTTCAGCCGGACAACAGTGTTCTCCAAATTGTCAACGATGTGCCCCATCGGAACCGGTGGTGGAGTGGGTTGCCAAACAACAGAAGACGAAGTCGACCTTGGTGCCTCACGAAGACATGGTTGAAGCAGGACGATACGAGCAAGCGTTGAAAAATCGACCCGCGCCATTCATAACTCAACTTCGACTTGTCGATGGCTGCGGTGAATTCCGCATCGGTATCAACTTTGCGACCTTGGTACATCGAGCGATTTCACGATTCCCAACCACAGCTAACAGTGGTGATATCATTCCTTCTTGGCGGGTCACCTTTGGCCACGGCTCCAACGCTGGGTCTCTACTTAGACCCAAATTCAAGTTTAGTCTCTCGAGCAACAAGAAAGATGAGGCTGCTCCTCAACCTCCTCATTTCAGAACACTTCTCAGACCTGAGCAACTCAGATCTCTATCTTGGATGTTGAAGCAAGAGAAAGTCGGTGACGATGTGACACATACATTCATAGAGGAAGAAATTTCAGAAGCCTCGCTGGAACCACTTGGCTGGCGCGCCGAAGGCAAGGCCGAGCGTCCCGTTTTGATCAGGGGAGGTGTACTCGCCGACGAAGTCGGGTACGGTAAGACGGCCATCACTATCGGTTTAATTGACGCGACCCTCAAGGATCCGCTTCCCCCGGTACCAAAATCTCACCTCGAAGGTTTCGTACAATTAAAAGCAACTTTGATCATCGTTCCTGCTCATCTTTCAGGTCAATGGCCTAAGGAGTTTACCAAGTTCACTGGCTCAAATAAGATCAAAGTCCACCGAATTATCAACATGACTGATTTGAACTCCACCAAAATTTGTGACCTACAGGAGGCGGACGTAGTCGTAGTCTCTGAAACTATATTTGGAAGTCAAATATATTGGAGTAATTTGGCCATGTTGGCCGGGACCAGAGACATTGTTAGCGACGAGAAAGGAGGAAGATTTTTCAAAGCCTGTTTACATGACACGTTGAAAAATTTACGTAAACACGTAGAGATCTTGAAATCAGAATCTGGCGGCTCCGAGGCTTTACATCGGGCTATGCAGGATGCCCAGAATGACTTGGCAAACATGAAGAATACTAAACAAGTTCAATCTACTCGTCTCAAAGGAGCAGCTTATGCCAAGAAGCACGCCTCAGAAACCGCTGAGAGTGGTGACGAGGAAGAAGAGGAAGACGAGGAAGAGGAAGAGGATGTCGATTCTGACGATTCTGATGAGAGGCCTGCCAAGAAAGCTAAGGTGGGTACGGCCAAGTCACAAGCTATACGATCCAAGGTGCAGACGGGAGATGCTTGGAAGCTAAAGACCGCTGCTAAGGATGACTGGACCCAGATGCACTGTCCTCCTCTGCACATGTTCTAGTAAGTCGTCTTCACTCTAGTCTCAATCCTGTTAACCCAAGCTGATCCAAATCTCAATTCAGTTGGAATCGCAGGACAATTGATGAATACACTTATTTGAGCGGGCGTGAACAATTAGCCGTGGGAACTATTCATTCCTGGAGTACTTGGATTCTATCTGGTACACCCCCTGTAGCCAACTTTACAGAAATCAAATCGTGAGCCCTCATCAACTTTCACGTCCATTTTTCATTTCGAAGGCTCACGTGTATACATTCTGTTTTTCAGTATCGCCCGTCTCCTTCACGTTCATCTTGGTATTGATGATGATGGGGAGGGTACGAAAGAAATTGCCAAGTCATTCACCAAGCAACAAACTGCTGCTGAACAGTTTCACTCCTTCAGAGAAATTCGGTCCGCCGCTTGGCATCACCGTCGAGACGAAGTAGCTCAAGCCTTCCTTGATCGGTTTGTAAGGCAGAATGTCGCTGAAATTGATGAGATTCCATATGAAGAACGTATTGAGCCGATCACCTTACCTTCGGCTGAGCGAGCAATTTACTTGGAGCTGGATCATCACCTTCAGTCTTTCGATATGAACCTGTGAGTTGGTTAATCAAGATGGCCATTGAAGTCAAATAGCTGATCCATTTTACCCTTTTGTGTTCTCAGAAAGAAAGTTTCTCGAACCAAAAAGAGCAACAGCGGGATTGCTGATCGAGAAAGACGGCTAGCGGCAGCTCTAGGTGAAAGCAAGTCTGCTGAAGAAGCGCTTTTAAAACGTTGCTCGCATTTCACGTCAGACTTAGCTTCGACATCGAAAGCTCATGATGCAAAGAATGCAGGTGCAGCGTGTACCGTCATTCTTCATGAACGTACAAGGCAATTAGATGAATGTCTCGAGGAACTTCGAATCAAACTCAAACAGGCAGCATTGCTCTATGTGCATACCAAGACGGCTGGACTCTACGAAAAGGATGAGAAACCACCGCCATTTGAGGAGTACGTCAAGATGTCATTTGAATCTATAGGAGATGATGAAGCAAATCAACGATTACAGAAGATATTAGTCGAAGAAGGTTGTATAGTGAAAGGTGGTAAAGTTGTGGCTCCAAAGATTTCAGTTCACGATGAAGATGTTGAAGAAGTGTTGACTCATGTGGATCCAAAATTAGCGATTGAAAAAGCGAAACAACGTAAGAAATTGGGCGCTAAGAAGGGTGCTAAGACTAACCCTGTCGAAGAAAAAGAAAGAAAACAGACAAAAGACGAAATGCTTCAAGCTCGGAAGTGGGCAGCTCGCGAGTTGATTCATGTACTTCGTAAACTTAATAAGGAATTAGTCAACCGATTCCGATCCAAGAGATACTTTACTATTGTGCGTGACGTACAACGGGATCACGTCTCCACCACGATCAAAAACGATGAAGGGACCGAAGAACCAATGGCTATCCTGTCCACCTGTGGTCATCACGGACCTTTAAGCTTAGTCACGAAATCTGCATATGAACAAGAATGTTGTAAAAAAGAATCTTTAGGATGTAGTGCTCCTGCTCGAGATACCAGTGTGATTAGAGCTGATAGTTTAGGACACGATGAAGAGTCTGGAAAGTTTGGAATCAAATTAGAACGACTATGTTACCTTATTTCAAAATTACGTAGCACTGATAGAGCGTTGGTATTTGTTCAATTTGGAGACTTACTTGACAAAGTTTATGATGCATTAGAACATAGAGGGATTGGAGTAGCTAGAGTGAAAGGAACTGCAAGACAACAAATGCAAGTGATGACTGAATTTCAAGAAGAAGCTGATCCGAATATTAGAGTTTTATTATTACATGCAACAGATTCGAGTGCAAGTGGTAAGTCAATGAAAGATATTTTATCAATATATTTTTGTTTTGAAATCCAAACTGATAAAGTTTTCTTTTCACATTTTTCTAGGTGCCAATTTAACTAATGCAAATTACGCTTTCTTTGTATCACCATTATTTTTACCTACTCAAGATAAATTTAAAGCTTGTGAAACTCAAGCTATTGGTAGATTAAGAAGATATGGTCAAACTAAAAAAGTTCATGTTATTAGATTATTAACCACTGATACGATTGATACTCAAATTTATGGTCATCGACATGAAAAAACTCAAGAAGAAGTTAGATTAGAAATTCAAGCGGCTCGTGAAAAACAAATCCCATTTGTAATTCCTTCTGAATAATTTACTAATTTACTTTATAGAAGATTCTTTTTTGTTTTTTTTTTGTGTGTTTTCCATGAATTCAACTTTACTTTTTAATTCTTTTATAATTTTGGTTTGGTTTGTCAAATATCAATTTGTTTAGAAAAAATTTTGTTCCTTTTGATAGATTTTTTTTTTCATAGATTATCTTTTTGTTAGGAATTGGAAGAGTTTGATGAGATACTTGTGATGATTTGATGAGCCTTGATGTTTTTGTAACCAACTTGAGGTTTTATGAAATCATGGACCTCATGTAGGTAATTGAGTGTAGCCTCATCATGATCAAGTTCAACTGTGTTTGCCGGGGGGCGCTTTAGCAAACAGAGATGCAGAGTCCAAATCTTTCTAAGGAGCACATCCAACTGTTGATGCAGAAAACTTGTGCCAATAGTAATACCACTTTCCTTGGTCGCTGAAGCTCGCCTCGCAAGCAGAGTTAGATTAGAGCCAGAGCCGTTTTGATATTTTCTCAAGATGATGGAATCCAAATCGATGGGATCACAATGCTTTTATTCGAGCTTATCATTTGCTTCATTGTGTTTTGTTGGGACTGCCACTTCTGATGATTCAAAACATTTGAACTCATCAAAAGTTCAACAAAGTCTTCCAAGTTTTTATACATTCAAAGTTAGTTGATGTTTATCATTAGTTATTCAATACTGACAGTTTTACTATGCATTAGAAAAAGATCAAGTAGAAAAGGTTATGATAAATATTCAATAATTCACTACATGATATGTACAACAATAAGAGTGTAAACACTACCAAGACTTTTGTTGATGATTTAATTCGATTTGATTTAAAAAACTACCCGGTTTAACTTGTTCATCATCATCATTCCAACATTCTTCAATCAACTTCATGATTCCTAAAACCTTTTCTTCTTCCCATTGACCTCCAATGATTTGAATTCCAATTGGTAAACCTTTCATTCGATTTAAATCCCATAAACTTTGATTTAATTTCACTTCTAATAAACTTGTTTCTCTTTGATTTGAATCAGTTGGATTTGAGGATTTCATTTGATCTTTTTCTATCTTCACTTTGGTAATTGGGATTTGTCCTACTGTTGAATCTACTACATTCCATAATAAAGTAGAGACTGCTAAAATTGATTTGTTCCACTAAACAAAAATACGCATATAGTCAGAATGAGTACTCTTCTTGAATTCCAAATGTCTTTTCTAATTGAATCTCCCACTATAGTCTTTGAATGTGGTTTTCACTTACAGTTGATCCAATTGGAACAGCTGGATAGGCTTGTGTAGGGCAAAGAACTCCATCTAATTTCTCATCTTCCCATAACTCAAAATCAAAATTCCATCAAATCAGTACCAGAAAAAAAAAGATTTAGTACTTCACAACTTCAAGTATTTAGGTTATATAAACAGACGAAACAAAAAACACTAACATATTTTCGTACTTTCTCTTCATAAGCTTTTTTCATCACTCTCCACTCTTGCATTTCTTTTGCTGATTTAATTCTACTAGCATTAATCAATCTAGCCATGACAGTTTGACCCATTACATATCTTAAAAAAGTGACTAAAACAAATCGAAGGAATGATGGTAATCGTGGTCCTAATGTAGTTAAAAACATTGCAGGTTCACTATCATCAACAACATCATCAAAAAGAATAACCAAGTGGACGTCAGAATCAGCAACTTGATCAAATCAATTTTGAGTTAAACTTCGTAATCATTTAATTTGAACTTAACCATGGATCTGGTCCGAGATTAGATAACATGGTATGATAACCATCGGCGCTAGTCAAGGCAACAAACAACTCAGCGGCCTGGAAGACTAAAATAGAAACACGCGCACTGTATAAGCTTATGATACGAAAGATTGAGATCCAACTCGAACTCCAATAAGTGGTGGGTAGTGACCATGAAGCGTTTATGAGGATGAGCTTTGACAAAAACGTACCATCTATACGATCAACATTGAGAGGTACACATTCATGTCCTCGAGACCGAAGACGTTCTACTGTTTCAAGTACTGCACGCTCACAAGGTGGGCTAGCTTTTATAAGTTTATCTACAGAATTCGAAATAAGATGATTAGCGAGTTCTTTTAAATTTTCAAAGGATCTCATTACATCACTCACCATCAACAAAGAATCCTAATCGAAGTTTTCTAGGACTTGATTCAGGATCTGATGTAGGTGTTGATCCTAATGATTGATATCGAAGTAATTGATCAGATCGAAATCGAAGTGGAATCAAACCAAGTTTTCGTTTAAGATCTTCAGGTGTATCTATCATAACTTCCGTAGCTAATATTAAATCATCTACACATCTTGCCCTATTGACAAACAAAAACTTCAGCAAAAGATATTTCAAAATGGGTAGAAAAGACGAATAGAGTTGTTCTTTGTGTCTCTAGATTTAAATTGAACTGACATAGGACCCACAACTGATGAGATTTCATTGAAACCAGGATTAGCAGCACGAAAACCAGTTTGAGGAATCCTACCTGCACACTATTAGTAAGAATGATATATGCATTAGCCAAAAAAAATTAATACAATTTCGAAATAAATAAAAGCTCAATACTGACTGGTTTGAGACTATAACATCCACTATAATGAGCAGGAATTCTTAAACTACCGCCTACATCAGAACTAACCAAATCCAAAAGATCAAAAATTCAATTCAAGTAAGTCACTCAAGAGTGGGGTTCTATACAAACCCTATTCCAATACAAGAACCATCAGAAGCCAGTAAAGCAGCTTCTCCACCTGAACTACCACCACAAGTAAAGCCTCTTTTATGAGGATTTTGAGTAGTACCAAAGATTGGATTTGAGCATTCGAATGCTAGCATACTTTTTTAAAGAGGATTCCCATTCAAAAACATCAAAAAAAGGTATGAACAGTTGGGCATCATTTTTTCGAAAAAACAGATTTCCAACCCAAGAAGTAAAATGATTTTAATTAGATTAGAATTGAATCAAGATCTGAATCAGTTTTTACATAGGTTAACATACGTTTGAGGTACATTAGTTTTAACAAAGATAATAGCACCTTCATTAATGAAATGTTGAACTAAATCAGCATTTCGATTTGCAGGTTGATTGATATACCTGCAAAGATTAATCCAAAATTAGTGACTTGAAAGAGATTCAAATTCTTAAAAATGAAAATAGAAAAAAAGAAAGAAAGAAAATGTAGAACTAACCTACTAAAACCGATACATGAATCTAATCCTTGAATATCAATTTGATCTTTTAAACTGATTGGTATACCATGTAATCTACCTTTAATGATTCCAGTTTTTTCAAATTCTTCATCTAATTTATTAGCTTGATCTAAAGCAGATTCAAACATAATTTCTGTCTAAATCAAAATAAGAAATTTCTCAATCAGAGTGTTTATCATTTTGATGAAACAAGATTTAAAAGAGTTTGTAATTTACCAAACAATTAGTTTCAACATGAGATCTAATAGCCGATTTAATAAACGCTTTTAAAACATTAGTAGAATTCCATTGAGGACGACGTTGAGAGATATGTTGAACGATCAAATGAGAAGGAGTACTTAAGATTGTTCTTTCAAAAGTAGTAAATGAATTAAAGAAATTAGATTGATGATTTGAATTTAAAGGTTGAATTAGTTTTGTATGTCTTTCGAATGGTTTTTGATCTGAAATCGATTTAAATTGATTAGATGATGAAATTAAATTAAATGGTAAGATCGAAAGTAATGAAGATAAGAAACTCATGTTGAATTGATAATGAAATCTGAAAAATCAGATAAGATTGAATGAATTGAATAGAAATCGATGAAGTAAGTACAAAGAATTCACTAATATCTAATATATACACTATCCCAAAGTTAATTTTTAACAAGTTGGTTTAGAAAAGTGTTGATTAAATACAAAAATAAACTAAAATTCATCTGAAAACTAACTTCATTCAGTTTCACTACATACTTGATCATCCTCAACCTCAATCTTAACTCATCAAACTATCTCTATTAAACTCCTATATATA
>MWRJ01019681.1:0-10093 GCA_002157005.1 Melampsora allii-populina
GTACTCTAAAAGAATACCCTACCCTCATAGTACAGATATCAGAAGGGTGAAGCATAGATATTCCTTTCAAGAAAAGGAGGTGTATGAAGAGACGTTTTTCTCGAGTTGATCAGGGATGGTTGTTCTGCCCACTAAAGAAGAGCGATAAAACCAATGCCTATGTCCTACAGAGAAGGCCCATTTATCATTACAGATTCCAAACATCCAGTGATACACCAGATTGTCAAGGATTGGACAAACTGAACTACCTGTGTTCACCAACACACGTCTGACCTCGGTTACCCTCCTGATCCACACACATTTTTGAATTAGTTTCAGCTCAGTAATGTCAAAGCTGTCGTTTTCACAATGGTCTCCATTGGATGGCCATAATCAATTATCCCGCCTTTGAAACTATTTGAAAGGATATCATCTATCTTTGTGGAGGTTTTCGAGAGCTGAACCGGAGAAAATGATACCTTATGGAGCTGTCCATCCAACAGTAGCACAAGATATCTTTCAAGGGTAGAATTTCTCTCAGGACTAAGAATCCTTCTCCAAGACTAAGAAATTTTTGACTTAGAAAGTATTCATGAGACATTTACTGAATTTAATTATCAGACAAAAAAGAATATCTTTAAAAGGATCATGGATCAGGAGTCTCCATTGTGTATCATTAGCAAAACTGATTACCCGGAAGTGAAGTGTTTTCTGAATTTTTCTTTACGGAATTATGTCCATGGGCAGCCAGAAGTGAAATTCCAAATAATTCTACTTTGTGAATACAACTTCTAAATTTGGATGAGTAAAGTCTTGTGAATGTAAGCCTATGTAAAAGACTGTTGAGAAGTTATCAGGATCACAATCAAGACAGTGTCATTTAGGATTCACAAGATCTAACATCATAACATCAAATTGTCCGTTCTGTTAAACCAAAGAAAAAGTTCAAAAGAAATTAGTGATTAAACTTTCTCTCTATTCAAATCTCTTCACAAAAAAAAACTTTTTCTCAAAAAACAAAAAAAAACTGCCCATAGCTCTTCCAATGAAGGCTCCATCATAACCAGCTTTACTCTCTTGGATCTTAGGCTTAGCCATAGGACGTTTTGATTCTGTGAAAAATTTATCGATTTGGTATATGAAACCAATATTTTTTTTAGAAAGAATCTTACTGTAGCAGCAACTTGGAGGTTGTTAACATTTTTTATTTTTAATTCTTTATTTGTCCTGTGATTCGGTTTGATGAAGAAAATTGTGGATAGATAGAGAAACAAAGATGCAGATAAGTCAAGTTGCCCCACAAACTATCAAGAATACCCATACACCCAGCATCGAATTGAATTCAAACACTCACGTATACAATTTGATTTTACATCTTGTGGCAGGATCCGCGTATGCTATAGGTTTATCTTTCAAAGGGATGGTCTTCAGATACCCGGCTGTCCATCCTGCTTGAATTGAATCAGCGCAGAACGCTCCAAGACCGCCTAAATTTGCATTTGAAATAAAGGCTACCGGAAATAGCCCTTTTTAATCGTTCCGCTCCCCTAACACTTAGTTGTGACGAGTATATTGTCACAATTAAAGTGAGGAGTTGGACAGGTTGAACGATACTCATTGCGAGTTTTGAAAGTTTGAATAAAAGAAGTGTCAAGGTGACAGCATTCTAGATTCATGTTTTTGATATCGCTATAAAGAATATGTTTTGGTCAAGCTTATGTTCTTTACCATATAAACATCGAAAGATTGGTGGTGAACCACAGGTATACTTTTTTTGCTGGAACAAGAGGTGTATAAAGCGATGTTCTTCTAATTTGATCAGGATTGTTTGAGCTTTTGAGTAAAGAAGAGTGCAACCCGTGTTCTCCAGAGCAGGCCCTTACATAAAGAGTTTGGACATCGGGGATCACATCAGCGCTCATCAAAACACTTGCGACCTCGGTTATCCTCGTGAATTACTCGCCTTTTTTACCACGGGCTACGTTGCAGCTTGGTACCACTGAAGCGTTCGTTTTGTGGTCCCAAATAGATGAGGGTGCTTGATTCTCGTGCCTTTGAAGCTTTTACTAACGGGTATCATTGATCCGTGTAGGAGCTCTCAGAAACGAATGAATGCAAATGAAACCTTTTAAAATAAATCTCAGCCAGTAGCACAATTTATGTTAATTTGAAGTTAGATCAAGCAAAGCATAGTTCTTGCAGTATGCGAGGAGCTGAGTTAAGTTGATCGGAACTACTCCTCATTGCAAATGCCTGATCTTCGTCAATTCAATTCAAAAATGTGAGGGAGAAGCAATCGTATACTATCCATTACGAGTAACTTTTTGTTCACAAGACGATACAACCCTCTCACTTCCTTTGGTCAAAAATCAAGGAATGACGTATATTATCCAGGATCTTCCACTGTGAGAGTCAAAGTGGGGAAGCCATTTCTGTAGGTTGGCTACCGTGACAAAGGATGCCCGAAATTCATGTCATAGAAAGAAAAATCACAGTATGAAATGTAGCTCAGGTGAACTAAAGCTGTGGAAATGTTGAAAGATGGTTTGTTTGAAGCTGATGTCTGCAGCTATTCCTCTGTGTGACTCTGAGGATGAACAAAACTTTCAAAAGCTGCGAGTCCGGTCCGACGATCCGAGCAATCTGACCAACTGTCGAGTATCAGTACCAACAATGTGACGTTGAACCCTGCATTCCATTCTGTCCAATCTCTGATACGAGAATGGCTCCCAATACCTGCGTGAGTTCAAAGTCAGACAAAGTTCTGTTCACGATTCATGTAATTAACCATCATGCGCTTCATTCGTAGGAAACAGACCTCACAGGCGCAGATATCGACGGACTTGATCCTTCAACTTCAGATCATCTTTTGGCACGGGCAGCTGGTACATCGAGCAGCGTGTCATTATACCCATACATCGATCTACAACGTTCTTATGCGCTAAATACTCAACAACCTCCACTCGGTCTTCCACTGATCGTTCGACCTCATGATACTCGTAATACGATTTCTACGGATGAATCACTTTTTTCATTAGATAACTCTGAACCAGAGTTACTCATTCATCTTGTCTTCAGTGAATTGGTTCGCATTCGTACCCTTTTGGTTGGAATCGGACGCGGAGAAGAGGCTCCCAGACTTTGTCGTGTCTGGGCAAATGTAAATGGTATGGGTTTTGAAGACATAGATGATCGTAAACCTGATCAGGAATGGGAGTTGTGTGAGGCGGATGGAGCGGTGGAATACTCTACACGTGTTTCTAGATTCCAATCAGTATCAACTCTCACCTTTCTCTTTGTAAGTATATCTCTTTAGTTCTATCTATCATATTCAAACTGAGATTTATGAATGAAGCTTAATCATGCTTTTTTTTATTCAGCGGCAGCCATCAGGTGGGGACACTTCACGACTCTTTTTTCTAGGCGCTTTGGGTGAAGTAAAACATTTGAAAAAAGATCCCACCTCACAATTAAGTGTCGGGGCTGAAAAGTCAGTCACATCTCTCTTGGTTATGCCAATGTACCAGATAAGTTGAACAACTGACAATCTCATCCTTCTCAATCCTTGTTAATTCTTCGTGATCAGCGCTGCCGATGCGATGATTGATAGAATACGAGAACAGATGGGTGGTTCACAGACTACCATTCGCTAATCTTATCTCTTCTTCATCTTCGATGTTGTGATTTTTTACTTTGTTTCTTTCAATAGTTATCACTCTTGCAACATGTCCATGTATTTCATGCTTATACCGTCAGCCCACTCAAGCGCTTTAGTGTGAAGCTTGTAATCTTAGTACCCCACTCAAAATCGAATCACTTGTGCTAATGTCTTGCCGGGAATGCACCATTTTGGCAGGACTTTCCCTGCTGAGTGCTTCTCTAGGGGTGACTTAGTTAAGTTCAGAGCCCCTAAATACAGGTATTGAGGCGAGCAGTCCACTGCTGGCTGTTGAGACTGCGAGAAACAGTCAACATGATGTTGGAAGCTAGATTATCAACATTCGTTCTCATCGACCTACTTCTTTCATTTCATCCTTCAAGCTGTCGTCCGAATTTCGACTGGAAGATTAATCGGCGTCAACATCACCTGCCTCTCAAGTGTCGACTCAAATAATCAACATATTCCTGCTTTGAAGCTCTTTAATCCTGCTCAGGAACATGATAAAGCGGTTTCTTTACACATGCGAGATTTTGGTCTGGCTGTTCGCTTTGGCGCATGCATGCGGAGACCATGTCAAGCGCCATCAGCCATCAGCATCAGATCCAACGGGAAGTCCATATCGAGAGCTTCAATGGGGTGACCTCAATATCCTGCACACAACAGACACTCATGTAAGACTTTCACTGTGATCTTTACAAAGTACATAGGAGGCGTTTTCAGGTCCTAGTTCGCGATAACTGACTCTATTGTTCGATGTTTTTGTTCAGGGTTGGCTCATGGTCAGCTATTAATTTATATCAATTTATCACTCGCCGTCATATTCAATTTCTCAAGAAGTTTCTTGGGGTTTTTATAGGGACACCTCCATTCACAAGAACCTGAACCAAACTATAGTGGAGATTTCGTAAGATCAATGTCATTGGAAAATGTGCCAGAGCTCATGATGTTGATACTGGGCATTCATTTAATTGCATAGGGCGATTTTCAATCCTTTGTGTACCGAATGAAGGAAAAGGCGGCAGAAAAGGGAGTCGACCTCTTGGTTATCGATACAGTGTGTAGCCATCAACTTTACAATGTCCATTTAGGAAAATCTGACATCC
Source organism: Melampsora allii-populina (assembly GCA_002157005.1). Lineage (NCBI taxonomy): Eukaryota > Fungi > Basidiomycota > Pucciniomycetes > Pucciniales > Melampsoraceae > Melampsora > Melampsora allii-populina. The sequence goes on from MWRJ01019681.1 coordinate 4,744, forward strand.
CGCTCACCAAATCTCCAATTAAAAGGGTGATCTCCATGATGGAAACGGATTGAGTGATGCAGAGCCATTGGTCCATGTTGGTACCCCTCGAGGTTCTACTTCTAACAAATACTTCGCTCGTGTACCTTACGACATCTTGACTATCGGTGAGCAGTGGGAACAGTTTGAGTATCCCAATCAAGCCTTTTCAAAATCTAACTGACACGATTTTCAATAGGAAATCATGAATTGTACGACCTTCCGATTGCCCAAGATATGCATGATAACTTCGCTCCTGTGTGAGTTTTGGGAACTTCAATCAAGCTACATACATGTATCACAATGGTCCAATGTAAAGAAGAAAACTAAGTTTATTCCTCGTATCTAGATGGAATGGTTCCTATCTTACCTCCAATGTCAACATCACTACCTCAGGTACATCTGTTCCCATCGGATCCCGATATCGTAAATTCAAGACAACTCATGGCAGGACTGTGACTGCCTTTGGTATTACTTTTCATTTCACTGCCAATGCCAATGGCACCGTGGTTCAGCCACCTACTGAGGTTGGGTGTTTTCATTCAAGATTTCAAAAGTATACGGGATAGACTTATGTTCTGTATTTGACTCTAGCTAGTGAAAGAGGCTTGGTTCCTCGAGGCAATAAGCGAGAAACCTGATGTGTTCATTCTTACTGGTCATATGGTACTTTTTTGAGTTTTTGCTTCTCCTGAATTAAAGTCAAATCTCACCTTTGGATTGTGTTTTTTCGGTAGGGTGTGGCAGATGACGATTGGAAGGTGGTACTGGAGGTGATCCGAAAATTACACCCCAAAGTCCCGATTATGATTTTAGGTGGACATGTAAGCATCTTTCTCTCAATAGACCGGCACAGGAACATTTCTAATTTAAAATTGTATGTCACCATAGTACCATATTCGTGATTGTCGACAACTTGATAGTCATTCCATGTCTATTTCAAGTGGAAGATATATGGAGACCATCGGATGGATGAGTAAGCTTGAGTGATCTATTCTATTATTTTAAATCTGACTTATACATGGCTTTAGGTGTTAAGGGTTTGGATGGAAACGGGGATGATGTGAGCTTTTCAAGGCGCTACCTCGATCAGAATAGAGTGACCTATGCCTTCCATGCTGGGTCGAGCTTTGACACCGAGGCTGGGATCAACACCACTCATGCCATTAGTGAAACAGCTAATGAGTTTAACATCACCTACAAATTCGGCACAGCCCCTCAGTAAGCTTGACAATTCAATATATATGTTTTTGATACTTTTCAAGATTGCTAACCACTGAGATATGCAGGTCTTACTTCAACTACCGAGTCCCCATCACCGCTAACAACTCGATGGCTTATCTACTCACCGGACCTTCAGGAGTACTTCGGACTGTGGTTCGTTCCACGCGGCCCAATGACCCTCTCATTGCAATTAACACTGGCTCGATGCGGTTCGATATCTTCAAAGGAGATTTTACGGTCAATGATGAGCTCATCATTATGCCATTCAGCAATGCATTTGTTTATGTACCTAACGTACCTCGGGATGTCGCAGCTCAATTCATTGATGCCTTAAACACTGGTCAGTCTTGAATTTTTTTTTGAACCTGAACAGCCCATCTGAAGTTTACTGCACGAGATCACTTCTGAAGGTGGGATTGGAAGCACTCGACGTCGTCGAAGTCTTATGACACCAGATGAAAATGATCGAAATGAAGACTATCATTCAGGTCAGAACGTCGAAGAGATATACAAGTCATATCTACGAAATCAAGCTAGCGCTCAAACTTACTTTGGTTCGATCACAAGCAAGACTGCGCGTAGCAGTGTTAAACCTGAATCATATGGCTATGTGACAAAAGACTCCTGTCCTGGAGTGGGTGATGATACTCCACATATTCCTTTACCGGTCTATGATCCACCTGAATACATTGGAACATCTCTTCCCCCTGACGCAGAAGAAGTAGATGTTGTATTTTACGAGTTAGTCATTCTATATAAACTTGATCTTGTGCCTCGCATACTAATCTTGCTCTCCTATCTCACAGTTTTATCTCTTCGTTTGCATTAAAGGCTTTGAATAAAGTGCAATCAAACAAGACCTACACCAAAGCTGATCTGCTACCTTATGTAGATATATTGGGAAACCAGATGTTTGGACGATATGCTCAACAGAATTGGAATTAGTGACATTACCTATCTGACTTGACTTGAATATCTTTGGAACATTTTTTGCTCTCTTTCGCTCTTTCTCTCTTTTTCCGTTTTTGATGGTTTTATATGTCCTTTGCACATCCTCAATTCTCATGTACAGTAGGAAGTCATTAGAATCTCCTTACTTTTTGGTTTGGTATCACATGTGTGTTTGCAATGCTGTAATTGATCACAAGTTGTCTTTGGAGTTGCGGGTTGCAGTAAACATTGTCTCATTGGCTGGTGTTTCTCCAAACTTAACCAAGTCCCATCGTGCCGGAGTTTATACATAGCAAGCAATGACCTTGTAGTTAAGTTTGATGTTTCTCTTGATTCTATATCGATTCTGAATTTCTCTGCAGTTGTGTAATGGTCAGTGCCATTACCCAATGTGAAACGCAATGAATGAACGTTGAATTTTTATTTTTATTCTGACTAACAAGAGAACGATAAAGTATCTTGATGAATATATGAGGAACCATGAAAAGAAAGACTAAGGTTTAGATGCGCATACAAGTAAAGGGACAACGAAAGACTAAGGTTAGATGTGAATGTAAGTCGAGGAGAGCAGAAAAGCAGAGTCATCAGAAAGTTGAGATCATGGACAAGTCAAAAAGTCACCTAAGAGATCAACTATCATATGTTGTTCCTTTTCATTTGCTCTAGCATCATCTTTTGCAATTCTTACGGTAACACTAGCCCAACAACCTTCATCACGATCCATAATTTTATGTTCACTTGGAAGAACTGAAGTACCACATCTTTCAATATCTTGACGATCTTTCCAAAACATCAAATTACTATGACCGTATTGTGAAGTTAAAACGAACTTATAATCCTCTGGCTTTTGACAATTTTCTTTGGGCCCTGCTTTTTGAATGTTGACGTTGAGAAGAAACTCAGGTGGTAGGTACGGCGATTTCTTATCACCTAATGTTAAAGCGTCAACTAATCGAAGAACAACTTTTGCGTATATGAAACTTGGATCTGAAGGTGCGAGTTCAGTGTATCCATGTCGATTCTTATCACCATAAACGGATATGGCGATGGCCGGTATACCCTGAGGCTGTGCTGCAGAATATCTTGCAGCATTGAAAGTTCCTGTTAAGCAAATAAACGGAAACAAAATTGATTTAGTGAAGTGCTTAAATCATAATGACCAACTCGCCGTTTCATCATCATCTAACCGGGAACGTCTGACAAGTCTGAAAAAGAAGCCGAACCTGAAAACCTTGCCTGGGGTCCGATGTTAGCCCCAACGTTGGGACCTGAAAGAACTAGGTCAGGTTTGCCTCCAAAATAAGTTTGTGATAAGTTGTAAATTCCGTAGTGAATTGCATCAACTGGGTAGCCATTGGCATAACAAATATGATCTATCAAAAAGAAATATATGAGTAAAAGTTCACATTGCTTTTGCTCAGAAAGAGGATATAGTGAAAGATTTTGTTACCATCTTTTGGATCGCAACCATAGCCAGGAGCTCCGGCTGGAACACTATGATACTCGGCTGGGTCTTCTAAATTCTGTAAAAAATTGAGTCGTCAAAAATGTATCATGCTCACAGGAGCCCAGAGCCGTGCAAACCTTTACATCTTTCCTTTTGTCACCAGTAGCACTCATATCCTTAGTGGGAGCTGAGATAACAGGCTACATGCAGGGCCAAGAATAAATGAGGATAGTCCCAATTTCAACAAGAGCACTAGTAGCTCGAGTTTTGTCAAGAAGTTTTGTATAATTCCACACTTACCACATGACCCTGTTCTTTCAAAGTCTGATAGCATGCTCGAATATTGGCTTCTGCCCCTGCAGATTATAAAGATGGGAAAAAATTAGTTTGTGCTTGTGTTGAAGCCCCATTTGATCATTCAAAACAGCAGTGGTAGGGCAAGCACCAATACTTGAGTGTGAGTCATTGATTTTGAAGATCATTTGAATTGGTGAACCAAAAACATTTGAAAGTTTGCTTACAACCATCATCATTTCCAAGAAGCAAGTTGAGACTCTTCCTAGGGAGTGCGACGGGAGGTATTTCGATGTTGGTATTGTTTGGGATATTAGCGGCAACGGTACTCAATGCCACAAAGAAGAGAACAGGCTGTAACATTCTGGAAACAGAAGTGTTAAAGTGCGATAAAGAGTGATTGAAGCTTAGCTAGTGTTTCAAAAATTTCAGCTGGTTTTATTGTATTTACAGTGTTCAAACCGCAAGTTAATTGGGGAAACGAGTGAAAAGAGTTGGAATTGAATGTAGATTGGAAGCGAAAGCAAACACTAGAGCCCGCACTGATGGCAAACCGACTTTATGTACGTTTCATCTCTAACAAGTAGACCGCAATTGCCACTGGTGTTCCGAAGGCAATTGGTACGTGTTCGCGTGATCGGTGTCGGCGCATGTCGACGTGAAACATCAAAATTCTGAAGGGATGCCTCATGGCGTTAGGGTCGGAAGATTTCAGGAGGGGGCAACCTATATCGTCATCTCAGCAACTCGTCGAGATTTGTCTGGCTTCATTCATACTATTGAAGAGGTCGTCGTATACTTTATAACATGGTATTCAGACTTGAAACTAATTTCAGCTCCGTGAATCTCTTGGGGGAGAAAGTTGTGTTGATTTCACAATCCTCACTGATTATACAGAGTTCAGAGTCCAGACTCACATTGTCTCATAACTTTGATAAGAGTCGTACTTGTCCCAGACATCGTATGGATTAAGTAGTTCAGCTTACAGCGATCTTTCCGGGCTTGTTCCTTATGATCTGAGATAAACAAGAGCAGTCCACGTAACCTTTGTGGCTGTCTAGATGCTTTGTGCAAAGTTTGTTCGCACTGGACAGAGGATGTGATCATGAAGAAATCCAGGTGAAGTGATGTCTGTCAGACTACATATTTATGTAGACTTTTTTTCGCAATGATGACCAGACACATCCTGCATCTAGACTTTAAGCTCATGAAGCCCAGATTGAAGTCAATCTTTGGTATGTTCCACCTTTTCTTCATCAGCAAGCTTCAGCCAATTCCTTCGCGTTCCCTGAGTCATGTTTTTGGACATTGCAATTTGAAATGTATTTTTTGTGCGCCAGCAGTTAGTCATCTTGAATGCTGCGCAAAAAATGTAAGACCAGAGGCTACAGGTAACCTGCCTTTCAGCACCTTCAT
>MWRJ01019769.1:0-20899 GCA_002157005.1 Melampsora allii-populina
GTTGGAAACATGTGCAGGTAAAGAACGACACAATTTGGTAATTGATGGGGTGACTGAGTCTGTTTTGGTTATGTGGTGTCTCGCACTCCATGCAAAGAGGCTGTGCAACTGTAGAGCACTGGACAGATCAATTCCCGGAGTCCACCATGTCACTTTGCTGGTCAATCCAATTTGATTCATCATAATGCACACTTGGTGTGACTCGATGCGAAATATTTTTCAAATAGCTTCCCAATGCGAACAAATAGCAATATCTCATCCTGTCAAAGTTACTCTATCGATACCCTTGAATCAACATCCTGACATATCAAAATCAAGGTAAGAAGATATGACCATGATTGAATAAAGCCAGGCGTATAGAAATGAATTTGTAATCTGAAGATTACCTAGAGATGGAGCAGAAGAATAAACTTGACGATTTTCGTATACACAAGTCAAGTTGATAAAACACAACCTCAGTATGATTCATATACAATTCTAATAGCTCTATCAACCACACCTGGGTGTGATCATTTGATGATCAAGAAACCCAAACCTGACCTCTGTTGTTGGCTTGTTGATATTGCGATAAGCAATTTTCTGTCATAGAAAGGTAAGATCAGATCGATTAATGATGATCATGGGCTTCTTGCTCAAATCTCAAACCGCTGTAAACCGAATAAACCAAAACAAAATTGATCAGATTAGGTTCGTCGAACTGACAACAACAAGATCAAACGGAAACTGACCAATATCTATTTATCCGATCATCAAGGATAGGACATATGAAAAAGAAGATTCAGTTTACAAAGTTAGATGTTAAAGAGGTTCAACGCCAAGTCAAACTCACGAGCAAGGGTGATAACCTGGCTTATCCAAGTTGATGAAGATTCGAGGATGACCGAGTGCACCACCACCTATCAAATAAGAAATCCCAAGTGAATATTGCTGAAGTTTTTTCAAAGATATCAAGAGCAATGCAAATTGTAAGATGAATGATCAGCTCACCTCCATCGCAAGAAGCCACTCGACCAGAGACCATTGAGATAGGTTGTTGATGAATTAAATCAATAGCAGCTAAAGGAAAAGGTTGTAAATCCATAGCAGTTTGTTCAAATCTAGGTCCTTTCATGGCTTCAGATCTTTCAAAACATTTGACCAAATTGAAAACCCATTGAATTTTAAGATTTGAATTTCAATGAAATCAAGTTGAGATAATTTGATAAATTTCTTACCTTACACCTTGATTCTTACTCCATGTTGTGACTCGATTAGGTGATTGACCAGATGTTTGAGGATGTAATGAACTCTTTTGAATCCTAGTAGCAAATAAGTTTTTAATGAGATTTGTGATTGTTGAGCCAGATCAGAGATTAAGGTGAACTGACTCAGTAGAGTTAAATCGACAAGATAGAACTTTTGAAGATGAAGCTTGATAGGAGCTTGACTTAGGTTTGAGAAGTTGATGGATTGATAAAGGTTTTGAGATGAAAGTACGAGAGATTGATGACATTATCTTGATTGAGATGATTGAGATGATGAATGGTTAATGATCTGATGATTAGTGAATGAAGAAGGAAGTGATAGGAATGAACTTAAAGCTTAAGGTTAAGTCCTAAGTAATCTTAATTTAGTGGTTTAATCTCTGAATCTCAATTTTGAAGAATGACTAATTTCGATTTGAATGGATTACCATTTTTCATTATCAATACCAAACACAAACACTAGAAATCGGTTAAAGATAATTAAAAGTAATGTTAACTTTCGTTTTGATTTGATTTGTGATTATATTATTTTAAAACTAATCGAAAAACTTTTATTATTATTAGAATGTCAATCACCGATCCACCACTTTACAATCTTAATAATAATAATCACATCACCAATCAACCATTCTTAATCAATCTAACTACTCTTTCTCCTACTTTATCATTCTTAAGTGGTTATTTAGGTGTCACTCCTGCTTTTGTTCAGGGTGAACTTCAACTCAAGATCATTTCAACTTCAACTTCATTTCTAATCACTCAAGTCTCTCTTACTCTAAGTGGTTTAGAAAATATCGAATCTAACGATCATCAACTATCAATCGATTTCCTTCAACTTCATCAAATCTTATGGGAACATGATCAAATTACAAATCATCTTGATCATCATCATAATTCATCTCAACCTTCATGCTCAAATACTACAACTCATCATTCAAAACCACCTTCAATCATACCTTTTCAATTCTCACTCAATCCTGATTTACCTCACTGTATTCATTTACCCAATGGTGGTGGTCTGCATTATGAACTTGATGCACATATTACATATACCAATTCATCTCATCTTTTAACCAATGACCATCAACCACCTGGTCATGCACTCGAGCATCTTCACCTCAAAGTTCCAGTACACATTTTACGTTATTCGAATCCAGCGATTCAACTGCTTCCACCTTCATCTTCACATCTCGATCAAAGCCAATTCACACTATCCCCTGTGAGACTCACAAGCTTATCACCTACACCTATTTACGTCTCTCTGTCCCAAACCTTACTTCGCCACTCTGAACCACTGGCACTTCAAGTCAGAATTCCACCTCCAACTGAAGAATTGATTCGCGAAAAAGGACTTAGACTACGGAGCGTGCGAGCAGAATTACATCAACACATCCGCACCCAATCCTCTGCTGATCAAGAGAACCCCACTTTAACGAACGAAAGATCCTCTACTGGGGCTCCGCCTTACGATCCTTCATCTGCTTCTGCAAATCCGGAATCCACTTCAGATGATTCGTCTTCTTCAAGTAATAAAGTGACCACGAGCCTATTGGCAATATCCGGAAAATCTTGCCGATTTTCTTCAACTCGACCAGTTTTTCTTCGACTCACACTACAACCACATCGCTCTGAGCCTACGCCTTCCCCATCTTCGACTACCGAGGAGATCTCACCTGTCAATCTTCCCCAGGTTGCAACATCCGATTGGAAGTGTAATTCGATCAGTCAATCCACCTTACTTCATCAGGTCTCATTTTCGGTTACCATCACTATTCAAATCTCAGGTCGAGGAGGTGAAAGGTTTGATGTCGCATTCAATCAAGCAATAGGGGTAGTACCGGATTGGCCACCTGTTTCCGAAGATGAACATACACCACCTCTCACCCTAGCAGCGAGTGGAAAAGCACGAGAGGCAGCTGAAGAACAAGCCCAATGTTGTACAGATCAAGAATGGGAAGAAGCACCAGCTCCGACTTATTTTGAAACTGATGAACCGTCTAGCTTTCCTGGTACATCCTCTACATCTCAAGCGATACGAGATTCACATATTGAAACGGTGGAAGAAGATGATGAAGATGAAGAAGAGTATGATGGATATGAAAGTTTTTCAAGTCAAGCTGGACAAGGAGGACCAGCACCGCCTACAATAGATGAAGATGAATCACCACCACCTGCACCTGATACACCACCTGATGGAATCCAACTTGATCCGACTACAACTGATCAAAACCCAAACTCTGTAAACGGAGGAAGTTTCGAATTCGTTTGTTTTGATGAAGCAACAGCAAGGTTTGGAAATTATGTAGTGAATCCATCTTTACCGAATCATTCTACTTCTTCTGAAAGGATTATACCAACCCATCAAATCGAAACTGAAACGGAAAATGAAAACCAAAACGGGTCAATGCCACCTGCTTATGCAGTTGGATGGGCCACTTTGAATCCCACCAGAACGAATGATGAATCAAATGATCAATCAAATCAAGTTGATGAACTTGAAGCTCGAAATCATCCTGAAATCGAGACTCCTAGTAACACTTCAAGTAATGTGAATGCTCCACCACCTTATGCTGATGATTTCGGTAGTCTTTTGATTCCGGTGGGATCGATTGGAGTAGTAAGACAAGATGGAGAATTAGGTGGGTTTTTAATGAGAAGAGATGATTTGTAAAAACAAAAGAAATTCCGAATCAAAATAAAAGAAGGGTTTGGATTACAAAGACGAAGAAAAAAATCTAAAGTGTTTTTTCTTCTTCTTGATTGGGTTTTTGTTTATTATCATTTTTTTTATTAGAAGAGAAATTATCTTAATGATTTATATCTTGCAAAGAAAAAAGAAATTTTTGTTTAAAGAGAGAATAGTAGTAGTATATAGTAGTATTATACATGAATGTTTGATTTATTGATTATTCTTAATTAACTTGAGTGTGTTTTTTTTGTGAGAAAAATAAAAGATTTGTAATAGAAAACAAAGTTGTAAAAAGTTGAGATTTTAAAGATATAAATTATGAACATATTGTGAGATTTGTTGATTTTTTTTTGTGTGTGTGTGTGTATTTTAAAAGTGTTTTTATAGCAAAAGATTGATGTCCTACTTATTTGATTACCAAGACCTATATTTATTGAAAAAGCGTTTTTGATGGTATGGATGTGAGGATTATGTTCCAGTTGTTCTGTGAGATTGTGATTCTGATTTGAATTTACAAAAGATTTTATGTGCAAGAAGTTTGAGTATCTTGACTTTTTGATAAGTCACAAACTTGAACTTTTTTTATAGATTATCAGTATTCTTAAGGGTGTAAAACTTCAGACTGAGTTTTCAAAGATATCTTGCTGTAAGAAATGATGATTTTAAAAGATTAGAAGAGGTCTGAGAGATAGGGGTGTTTTGTATTTTATCAAGGGCTTGTAGCTGAATGTGATATTTTATGATGAGATTGATGCTACTACGTCATAAAAGATGATTGATGGAGTGGTATCACTCATGAAAGCGGTTTAAGGATGAGGTATGAATGGAATGTATTGTCAAAATTGAATTGAATTTTAATGTAGTTTTGATGTAACTCCGATAGAATATAGTTTTAAGTGTATTTTTTAGTTGAAATTGTTGATTATGAGTGACTTACAGACAAGATTTCAGTTTAATTTGAATTGAAATGCAAGAAGCTCATTATACTCAATCTCATTCATCTTCATCATCTTCATCTCCAAAGAAATCAGATACAATCATCAGAATACGAACTTCAGCTTGGTCAACTAATAACTCATCAATCATCTCAACTAACTTATCATCAACTTTATCAAGTCTTCAACCTCATCAACTTAACATGCCTAAAAGATCAGATTCGATCACTACTTCTCATGAACGATCCTCTTCACGTCCAGCTCGGACACGTAGACCTCCTGATCCTATATATCATCATGGTCCCCAATATGTTGAACAACCTACTCGACCAAAGCGATCTAGTGCCTCTCAAGCACCTCATAGACCAGTCGACTCTCATGCCCGCACTCGAGCTGCTCATAATGTGATCGGTACAGAAAACAATCAGAAACCACATCAAAACGGTTATGGCTCAGCATCAGCACCCGATCATCACCCACAAGATCATTACATGGATTCTGATGATAGAGATGCTGAAGGAGAGGATGATGATCAAGATGAAGACCAACAAGATCATCCATACGGACATCCAGATTCAGGAAGCGAATATAATGGTGATAAAGATGATGCAGAACAAGATGAATCAATTTCAATCGAACATCCTGCATCGGATTGTAGTGGTGCAGTAGTCAAAAAGAAATCAAAGTCATCTAGGTCTAAAAAGATCCTAAGTACGTCTGATGAAGGTGACACGACTCATGGAGAAGAAGCAGAGCACATTTCGATACACGAATCAGATCAAGATGAAATGCCCTTAAGTTCTAGAGCTCAAAGGAAGACTGTACTTGATAAATTAGCTACCCAGAGAAAAGGTGCCAATCATACCAGCGGGGCCACTCGTCGTAGTACGCGTGGATTGAAGAACAAGGGTGATGAAAGTGAAACAGCTCAGAACGCTCACGAGGAACATGCTGGACGTACACTTCGAACTCGTGATAAAAAAGTGAATTATGAGATTCCTGCTTTTCCGATCTTTGAGTCAACCGAGAAACCTCGGTCTAGGAAGAGCGGTGGTAAAGATATCCGATTACCTTATTCAATGTCGGGAAAGCAATATGATCAATTCTTTGGTCAAGCTCGACCCGGTCATGATTCAGTTAGTCTCAATCCTGTATCGCACACGCGCTTTTCCTATCATCTATCACTGGCTAATCCAGAATGTCCAAATCCTATTCTAAGGACGAAGAGCCTGGGGCCGCTTTCACGGCCAACAAACTTGCTGGCGCGGGCATCTTGGGAGGAGCAGCTGCTTCAACAGGTCTCTTTGGTGGTGGTCTCTTCGATCCTGGTAATATGGGGGGTGGTGGACCAAGTAATATGGGAAAGATGTCTGGAGCGACAAGTTAGTGACTTTGACTCTTATTTCATCTCATCATACTTTTTTCTGAAATACTTTTTGTCTTTTCTTGACAGATTTGGCCGATACCGATCCACTCGGAGTACAAACCAATATTGACTTTAGCCATGTCGGAGGAATGGATCATCATATCCAACAATTAAAAGAAATGGTCTCTCTCCCTCTACTGTATCCAGAAGTCTTTCAACGCTTTCAAATCACTCCGCCTCGTGGTGTCCTGTTTCATGGGCCACCTGGTACAGGGAAAACTCTTTTGGCGCGTGCGCTAGCTGCGAGCTGCAGCAGTGAGGGGCAAAAAATTGGTGAGTGGCTCAATATATGATTATCTGCTTTATATTATCTCATTCGAAGTACTCCTCCATAGCTTTCTTCATGCGTAAAGGAGCCGATTGTCTAAGTAAATGGGTCGGTGAAGCTGAAAGACAATTACGTCTTCTCTTTGAGGAGGCTAAAAACTGTCAACCAAGCATAATCTTTTTCGATGAGATTGATGGTTTGGCACCGGTACGGAGTAGTAAACAAGAACAAATCCATGCTTCAATTGTCTCTACACTTCTTTCTCTCATGGACGGGATGGATGGCAGGGGTCAAGTGGTTATCATCGGTGCTACCAACAGACCTGATGCGGTTGATCCGGCCTTGCGTCGTCCGGGTCGATTCGATCGAGAGTTTTATTTCCCTTTACCTAACCGAGACGCTCGATTAAGTATTATCGACATTCACACTCGCGGATGGGATCCTCCGCTTGAAGATTCCTTCAAATCTGAGCTAGCCGAGTTGACAAAAGGCTATGGTGGTGCTGACCTACGTGTAGGTTTTGGTCATTTCCTGGTTCTAACGCACCCTACTCACATGTTTCATTTGATAATTGCTTAGGCACTATGTACGGAAGCTGCTATGAATGCAGTACAGCGGATATACCCTCAGATTTACAAGTCTACAGATCGACTTGTCATTGACCCCAAAAACATCAACGTCGTCGCACGAGACTTTACCATTGCTCAAAAACGTGGGTCTTAGTGAAGCGCAAGAAGTGACACCTTAGGCTTACGGACATCATTCACTTTTGTAGATCTTATACCATCCACTAGTCGATCCTCAAGTAGTGCTGCGTCCCCTCTGCCACCTCAACTACTCCCACTATTGGCTACATGGCTGGAACGTGCGAAAGAGACGCTGTCCAAGATTCTACCGGATATCAAGAAACCAAATGTGCTGGAAGAAGCCGAGTATGAAGAAGACGCAGGTGGTGGATTTGAACGAGAAAAGATGATTCAATGTTTGTTTCAACCCACTTTAACTCTTCAGCTGAACTTAATTGACCAGATCATCTTCGCGCATACATCCAGCATTCGAAACCCTGCGAGTATTCCGACCCCGAATGGTCATTTCGGGGCTACAGGGGTGCGGGCAGAGCTACATCGGTAGCGCGATCTTGCATCACCTAGAAGGATATCATGTACAAACTCTTGACCTGGCCAATCTGATTAGTGATTCCACAATCGTAAGTTACCAAGTCTTTTTATGGCTCACTCCGCTCATAAAGTGTCAACCTGATCCGTTCCCATTTGTGAATCAGAGTCCAGATGCCAGGGCAGTCCAGATTTTCACCGAAGCAAAACGACACAAACCATCAGTGCTATATATCCCAGCCTTACACAATTGGAATGCACCCATATTGGAAGGCGTCAAGGCAACCATCACGAGTCTGCTAGATGAACTCAAGAGTTCAGATCCGATTTTGCTCCTAGGAATCGTGAATTGCCCATTGAACCAACTCCCTACCTCAGTTCGATCATGGTTTGGAATCACAAAGACAAATCGAATAGTCTTGGAACCTCCCGATTTAAATCGGCGTGCATCATTCTTTGCCGAGACATTCGCGAGCATCAACCGGCCGCCCAACCAATTTCCAGATGGGATTCCACGTAAAAAACGTATACTCGAAGTCTTACCCAAGGCACCACCACGAGCACCACGTGAGCCTACTCAATCTGAATTAGACTCACAACTCGCACAAGATCGAAAGTTGGTCGAGTACCTCAAATTTCGTTTGGGACCTGTTCTGAACGAACTGAAAAAGAAGCATAAACGGTTTACGAAATCTATTGGGGTGAGTGCTTGTGTATTTCTCTCTACTTGTATCAGATGCTGACCAAATTGAATGCCGCTAGCCTGATCCAACTGAATTGGCTAGGTTAAAAGAGGAGGCAGCAGCATTGCAAGCATCCTCAGGAGCTCCTGCACCTTTGATAGAATTTTACAACATCGACTTAGATGGGATGCATTATAAACTGTATTACAGCAAATACCTCACCTCACAACAATTCATAGCTGATGTCGAACGAATCGTTCATAATGCTGAACTTGACTTCCAAATCTCAGGTCTAGGGGATCGGGAATTACCAGTGAAGGCCCAAGCAATGTTAACACATACGAAGATCATGGTAGAACAAGCTTGTGATCAACAATTTGATTTTGAATGTGCAAGGATGTATGAACGAATGAAATTACGAGATCCAAAGTTGGGACAAGAGAAGAAGAAAGATCGAGTCGGATCAGGAGTGATTGTGATAGGTTCAGATGTACCGATTAGACAGAGTAATCGAAATAGTGGTAAAGAACCAGAGTATTCTTATAATCCAGATTTGAGTGAAAGAGGTATCAAACGGCTTATGGAAGTAGAAGATATTGGGGATGAGGAAAGGCAACAGAAAAGAAGTAAGCCAGATGAAGAACAACAGGTGTGTGAGCCGAATGATAAGCTTAATCATCAGGATCAAGATCTTCCTCAGCTTGGATCAACAGCCGAACAAATCGCTGCACCGATCTCAAACTTTGATAGGTCTACTTCACCTACTTACGAACCAGGTGAAGCACCACCCATCCAGACCTTTGCTGATCTTCAACCACCACAAGCTGGTCCATCATCATCAGATTACTCGAACAACGGACAAGAAGAAGTCAGATCTCTCTCACAAAATGGTACTGGACTAGACGCCATTGTTAACCACGACCAATCCATGATGATAGAGAACAGTTTGTTAGATGGAACAGAGATTGAAGAACTACCTATATTGAATCAAGAAGAAGAAACCGTACTTGAGATTATAAAAGAAGAAGAATTTAAAATACCTGAATTTGAATTAAATGAATTGATGAAATGTTTGATGAAAGAAAGTGAAGGATTAGTTGTAGATGAATTAGAAGAACTTAGGGCAGGTTTGTATGAGATTATTTGGAGGATGAGAGGTGATTGGGATCGTCAAGAGATGGTGAATAGGTTAAGAGAGTTTGTAAGGATGTTTTTGGAAGGAGTTCGGTTAAGGAAAGAAGAGGAAGAAGAGGAAGAAAATGATTAAAATCTTTGTAATTAAGTGAAAGGATTTTTTTTTCAAGATAATTTTGGTTTGGTTTATGAGAAAATTTGTCTTGGTCTTCTTAGTACTGTGAACTTTGTTTTTTGTGAAGGTTTGAAAAGAATTAAGGGGATCTTTTATGTAATTTTTGGTTCTTCTTCTTGGTGTCATTGAGTTATATCACCAAAGAACTCATAAACAACCACTCATCATTCTAAATTCTCTTCTTATCAATAATTTTTATTTTTATTTCTACTTACTAACTTTAAATTTCTTTGAAGGGAAAAAAATGAGATTTTCTTGTGTATGTTAAACTTTTAGTTTGAAAAGAAGTTTAAATTTTTTCTTCTTTTTTTTGGGGGTGATTGTCCTATTTTTATTTTTCGTGGAATTGCTTTTTTATACACTTGAAAGAATTGTTTTGATGATTGCAGAAATTAGAAGTAAAAGAGACTTTTCTTTTTTTGCATATTTATACATAGTCAATAAATATCTTATAGACTGATTGCTTTTTATGTGACAATTAAATTGATTTATTTGGGTTGGAAGACATTTATGGGTTTGAGGATGAGAGGGATGGTGAATTCATATTAGACAATTGTACTTGTAGTAAGGCTTGGTACGTTGATCGAACGTTGACTCTCCTGGTCTCTCTCGAGCCTCACAAAGGCTTGAGAGAAAAAGCATTGTAAACCCAATTCCGGGATTTTCTTCTCATCGACCTTTCAAGTGGCAAGTGGTATATCACTAAACCACTTTTTGACGAAGCTTTGTTAACCATCAACCGTTACAGCGGCTGGAATACAACAAGTTACTTGTGCTTCTACATCAGTCTAGCGTCACACGTTGTTGATCTGAAAGTGTTTCAATTTAGGTAAAGGGAATTCAGAGAGTATCATTCATTGATAAGATCACAGCAATATCATGATCAGCGTTGATCAACCTGGTCTCAAGTCAGGTTTATGTAAGTAATCTGTCACACTTGGACCCTGTATGAAAAAAAAGATAAAAAAAATACCACGCATCGCGACGCGTCTTGCTTGTAGACTTCTGTCCGAATGCAGACCCCATTCCATCATTTGCCTTTTCCGGGTCTCAATCACATAACCATTCAATTTTTAATCTTATTCTTCTTCTCCTCCTTACTTCCACTCTGTTCAATCTTTTTAAGACTTGCTTCACAATCCATCATCACAACTAAATATCGATATCTTGATATCGTTCATTTCAAAACCTTGTTATACAAAACGTTCGTCTTCCTGCACCTTGTGCATAAACTTTGGCTCGATCGTTTTGCTGATGCCTTGAATCCTAAACAGATATAAACCTGTATTTAGTACAACATGAATCCTATTCCTCATCCCAAGTACTCCGACGAAGAAATTGAGGGCTTCGCTTGCACTCAACTTGAGGCCCCCCTACGTGATGTATGTCATGTTATGTACCTAAAATATATCAAGCTACTATGTTCTTATCGATCTACCCAAACATCGATCTCACTCGATCACCTGTGTTTTATTTGATTAGATCCCTAAGGCCTATTTGACCCAATTGCGCCAACATTGTGAAATCTTTCCCCATGATTATTTGTTCCGCTTGCGACCGTTTGAAGGTCAAGGAGAATGTGAGCAACGCACCTTTTTCCTTTTCGCTTTTCACAACTTGTGCATATCTCAGACCTAAACTAAATTGATCTGTTAATTCAGATGGAGAGGTCGATTGTCAAGAACCTGGTTGCGGTCAGGTCACAATCAGTTTGTACCCGCGTGAGTCGGTTGCTGATGGAGGAAGATCTGAGGGTATCGGTGGCTTGTCCGCCTTCCAATCCCACATTCGCGTGGGTGTTTTGCCCTTGATCTGCTGGTTTCAGGCAAAGTCTTTTCGCTCAATCCCTTGTTTGAGACTTGTAGGACAGTGACCTCCACCGTCCTCTTCGCGATGCAAGAGTACGTAAGGCTCATGTGAGTCCCCTTTTACCACTTGCGATCCTTGATCCCATTGACCCTAATTACAGATCTTCCTTTGTCTTGTTCTTTGATCTTCCAAAACAAAGCAGGGAAGATCTAATGTTGATCCTACGGGGTCATCTGCGAGCAAGTCAAAAGCTGCCCTCGTTCAGAAGCGAATAACATTTGTCAGTTTATCCTTTCATCTCGGGCATCACATTTTTCTCTTTGATCCACTGATCGAAACAACCCTTGGCTAGCCTTCTACATCGCAGCAATCTGCTTCACAGGCCCCTACGTCTAAGCGTGATATTGAAGCTGTGAAAAACTACGTAAGTTTTTTGGTCACGTACATTCAAGTGCCGAAGCTGAGATTTGTTCTGCGACTCCGGACCTTATCTAGCGTACTCCTGCTAGCAAGAAACGTAAAATGGAGCCCATTGTGATCGACTCTTCTGACAGCGAGAACGCAACGCACAATGACAAGCCGGATATCACATCTTCAACACACATTATCTCCGATGACGATGATCATCACATTGGCCTCGATGGTGAAAGCCGCGTCCCCCTCAAAAGTTATATGGCTCGGTTCAGAATGAACGAATCGACAACCCCTGCCACCTCCCGTGATGTCAAGCCAATCACCGCTGCTCTTCAAAGAGCATCCATCTCGCCCCCGATTCGCACCGCTGATCCCCCAAGCGTCCACCGTGATCAACTGCAACTTGAATTGCAAGAGATAACTGCTGCTCTCGAATATCTCAAGACATGTCTACATGGTGCCTTCAATACTAAAAATTTTGCTCGTGTCAAAGAAGTTCGACAACAGACGGCCGAGAAGCTCAAGCACAAGCAAAGTTTGGAAAAAAGTAAGATACTATCCGATTCTCATGTGTATATATCGTTAGAATCATGTATTTTCTGTGATCCTGATGTATACTATCTTCTGACGACCTTTAGAACTGAAAGAGTTGCCGTCTGGCAACTCGTTTTGGTCATCGGGACCATCGTCAGATATCAAGCCAAGCGTCTACAGCCCAGACGTTAAGCTGGACGTCAAGCCAGGTGCTTACGGCTGTGACATCAAGCCAAGCATGCAAAATAACATGCTTACACCCTTCGCAAGTACCTCGAATGCTCATCTACCTTTTCATGTCGATCGGACCGTTCCAACACCTACGAAGCCGGTCATTCCTTCTCGTGCCCCGATCACTGCCGCGAACTTGCAGCTTGTCGCATCTCCTGGCGGCCCGGCGTCTCACTTCATGCGCGATTCTAGCCCCGAGTATGAACCTGTTCCGATGGACTTGAATGACTCAGACATGCCAAATCCCCTCTTTGATCACCCCCAGCTTCACGCTATGACTGATGCTCAACGTGACGAATTTTACAAGAAGGCTATCATGAACCTCGACTTTGAGCACAATGCAACTGTCGCTCAAGCGAGAAAGGACCTCGGAATGCCAGAAACTGGCGATGCATTCATTGCGGGCATGACATGTCGGTTGTTGCCGTGAGTGTTTCAGGATCTCTACCTGGTATGATTCCCACCATCCTCATCCTCGTATGTAACTCAGGCATCAAATCATCGGTGTATCATGGATGGTGAAAGAGGAACGCGGCTCTCATCACGGTGGGATGCTGGCTGATGAGATGGGTCTAGGTGAGATCATCCAGGCAAACTACTCACGTCCTTGGTCGTGCTAACTTGGGTTCCCCATGTAGGTAAAACTGTCGAAGTGATTGCGACGATGGCTGTTAATCTTCCCATCGACAAACACCGACGCACCACCCTCATCATTGCGCCTCTCGCGCTCATCACTCAGTGGAAAGCTGAGATAGAAGACAAATGCAGTATTGATTATAAAATTCTTCTCTACCACGGTCAGTATGACCGCCCATCGAAGCATAATATCCAAAAATACGATGTTGTCATTACTACCCCAGGTCAGATCACTGGACAGTGGCCCGACGAAGAAGCAGCGCTAAAGGAATTAGCTGATAGTTCTCAAACTCCGCGAAAGCTCATATATGGTCCTCTTCTTGAAATCAACTGGTACCGAGTCGTGATTGACGAAGCACAAAACATCCGAAACCCGAAGTCGAAACTTAGTCGAGCCGTATGCGGCCTCAAGTCCATCCATCGATGGTCCTTGAGCGGTACTCCCATTTTCAACTGCTTGTTGGATATCTATCCTCAGGTCCGTTTTTTGAAAATCAGACCATACAATGACATCGGCGAGTTTCGAGCCCATGTGACACGCTGGGAGAAAAAACGGCCCAACTTGGCTGGTCAGCGTGCTCAAGCGATTATAAGAACGTTCACACTCCGTCGACAAAAGACCACGAAACTCGACGGACAACCCCTGATCATACTGCCCGAGAAGGTTATTGAAGCGGTGATGTTAGACATGTCCGTTGAAGAGCGCGAAGTCTACGACTGCATCGAAAAACGTATGCAAGCTAAATACAATAAGTTTCTTCGAGCTGGAACGGTTTTGAAGGCGAGTGCAAAAAGTCAATCACCGTATCTTCAGTCACTTTCACTGACATGTATACCATCTCACGTAGAACTTGTCGCATATCTTTGTAATGCTGCTTCGCTTACGTCAAGCTTGTGGACACCCAGTAAGCACATGCAATCAGATATCATCTTCTCTTTCTTTCCCCGCTCACCCGCTTCTCCAGGACCTTTGTGTCGAAGAAGGTGATGGAGATGGCGTCGATATCACATCCCGAGAAGACCCGATCGCCGAGTTGAAACGTGCCATTGACATGTTGGGTCAAGATTGGGTTGACCGCGTGGTTCGCAAATGTCAAGAAGAGCTCGATGAATTGGTCCAAGTTGAAAAAGTGAATGATTTGTTTGCCTCGTATGCTCTCATCAACACTGACTTTGTGCTCACAGGGAAACCCGGATGCTGTAGCGCCAGAGTGTCCGGTAAGTTATTTCGATTATACTTTAAATGTTTATCTATTCTGATTCCCTGTTACACGTCTTCAATTCCAGATATGTAGCGATACACTCGATCATACTGCAAGGATCACAAAGTGCCTCCATACATTTTGTAAGGGCTGCATCAATCAAATCATGGACCACGAAGACCACGGGAATGCAATTGACCGAGTTCAAGATCCTGAAAAGGTTTCAAGACCCTGTCCAAATTGCCGCGCGCCTTTCAAGCGCACAGACACTTTCCTTCGCACCGCCTTTTTGCCCGAAGAAAAGGAGGAGGACAAGGAGGAGGAGGAGGAGGAGGAAGGGGTTATCCTGACCTCCAAACGTAAGAACATCGTCATAGACGATGACGATGACGAGCTTCCGGAGGTGTCTCTGGGCAAAGGCAAAGGAAAGGCTAAACCTCAATATGCGGTGATACCCTCTGCCAAATTGGGTAGGTCCTTAATGTAGTAATGTTTTTTCAGTTCAACTGACAATTATGATTTGATCACACAGTTTATCTTTTAGAGGAGCTTAAGCGTCTTCGGGTAGAGGCCCCAGATGATAGAGTGGTTATACTCAGCCAATGGACATCCGTAAGCTTCATTTTGTGCTTGGTGACAAATGTATCTATTAACTGGAAGCCTATCCTGTAGTTCTTGGATATCGTGGCCCAGTACCTCGACGAGAATGACTTCCAATACGCCCGATATCAAGGTAGTATGGACTCTAAAGCGAGTGAGTACACGTTCAGCAGGTGTCCGTTCAGAAAATCGTTTAAACAATCAAAACTCTGTCCTCATCAGGAACTGCCGCCGTCCATGAGTTTCAAAAAGGAGACAAGCCCTTGATACTGATGTCCTTGAAATGTGGAGGAGTCGGATTGAATCTCACTCGTGGAAACCGTAAGACTATCTTCTTTCAGTATGGGATCAGTGAATCATAATAAAACTGACGCTCATTTCAAACTTTAGGTGTGATTAACCTCGACTTGGCTTGGACCCCGGCGTCCGAGGCTCAAGCTTTTGAGTAAGTGCTCTCTTCTTCGACTCACTGTGACACATTTACTCATCACTCATTGCTGCTCTCTGCTCTCTTTGCATATAGTCGTGTTCATCGATTGGGTCAGACAAAAGAAGTTAATGTCAAACGACTCATGATCAACAACACTGTTGAACAAAGAATGTTGGAACTGCAAGTCAAGAAGCAAATGATCACCGACAACGCTCTAGGTGAAGGCAGCGGAAAACGTAAGCTTTTGGCTTGGATAATTGGCAATTATGTGGAAGAAAAGTAACTGATAAAGCAATATGCTTTTAGGATTGCCAAAACTTACCATCGCCCAGATCTCAACTCTATTCGGTCTCGACACTGGAGTAAGTCATCATATCCGACAGAAGTTTTATTGTTCAAATGCTGACTTCTCGTTCAACCTTGTGTGTTATTCTAGGATCACGGCTTTTGAGACGAATCATCGTTTCTGCCAGGACAATCATTGGAGCTGAATTATCAAAGCATATCTTAGATCAATCACGATCCTATAAGTTGCATTCTTTCGTTTTTCTTTCTTTTTATCATTGTGACTGCGAGTTAAGACATATTTAGCTGTGCGATGATGTATAAACAAATCCATACTCTTATGTCTATAAAAAACTAGTCATCATGACTAAAAATGTAATAAAACAAATCATTTCTGTGACCACATCAACAATCTCATTGAGATTACGCACCACGCTGGGTGATTTGTCAATCTCGGGTACAAGTTGATTGCATCAGTTTCCGGAAAATAGTTTCCTATGGTTACTATAAACAATAGATCATAAGGTATTGAATTGACCACATGGGAACGTCAATTTATCAAGTTGAAGCAGAATACCAGACTTTATAAATGTTGACAAAATGGCATGTGCGATAGTCGTACACACTTGAGCAGTAGAAATCGGCCTTGTCAAATAGATCAGCTATCCAAGAAAACCCCCCAGATTTCCATGAACTTCTCGTCATGATACGATTGACCTTAAAGTCCGGCACAGCTCCCTTTCCTCTTTTTAAGAAAGAGTAAGCCCTTGGCCAATCCAAGCATCTCACTTTCTTGACAAAGATCAATGTATATAGTGATAAATTTTCATTCTTTTCTGTTACACTTCAAGGCCAGATCTCTTTAGAACATAGAGTGCATTTTTGCCAATCTGTGCTAATCTCAACACAATACTATCTTTGCTCACAGGAATTGCAATCTTCTGTTAGCATTGGATCCTGGTATTTGGCCAAACTTAAGCAAGGAGAGGGACTTAGTTAAGTTTGGTATTTGTCCTGGTGGTTTGTCACTCTAAAGGCTATGACCAATGATTGGATGACTTTGAAAAATCAAACTGAAATTCAAACAAGAGAGCGGGCCCGCTTTGACCAATTGGATCGGATTTCGGCTAAAGCTTCCATTCAAATACCACTGCATAGCCACGTCCACAACTGAAAACCCTTGAAGTCGGCTTCAACGCTCTCCTGTTCAACCCTTCGGTATTATCCTACTTTGTTTGAGGCAAGACTGAGAGATTGCATTTGAGAGAAATTACATAATTCAAAAGGATCAAGAGATCAGTTCTGAGGATATATTGGTATATAAGAGAAAGTTTGTAAAAAGTTTCAAGAATTGATCAAAGCATTTAATCGATCTATCCTCAATCGATCTCTGTTCAATTCAAACATGAATACTGATAAGTTATAAAAGAACCCTAAACTTATTTTGATAGACCATTTTATGTTAGTGATTTGTTCATCCAAATCCAAATCGATTCAAGAGTATCAATCCATCATTCGAGCAAATCTATAAATATCAAGATCCATTGAAGATTGCGAAGTTCAAGATGAAGAACTAAATTGAAGTGAATGAATCATGAATCAGATGAACTTGTCTAGTCATTCATAGCTATTTACTTTTATTCTCAAACAGACTCAAAGATAACATCATTCAACTCGAAATCAAACATTCAAGATGTCATCCATTCGATTTCATCTGAATAACTCATTATCACCTTTACTTGGTTCAACGACATCTTCATCATCAACTACTACTTCAAATTCGATCAATTCACCTAATTCACCTTCACTTGCTTTTATCTCACTCAATACTAATCTCAATTCACCTAGTTCGGGTTCCACTCCTCCTCATTCAACCTTTAGCTTTCGTAGAACTTCGCTTAATCTAGCTCATCGGATCTGTGGTCGTTCTCCTTCAAATCGTTCTTCTTTACCTATCAGTCCTAGGAATCCAATCTCACCTACGCTCAATTCACACCATCGATCATCTCATCATCAAACTCCTGTTTCTCGATCAAAATGTCCTTGTTGTTCTTCAATCTTAGTTTATCATACCAATTCTACCTCTATTCAATGTCCAACTTGTTCAATTCAATGGGATCTTATTCCTTCTGATCCTACTGGACCTCAATCAATCACTTTTACTATCACATCTGACCTTGTTCGGACTTTACGATCACTTGGACTTCCACCTCATCAACTCAAAGCATTCGATCAAGATCCAAAACATTTCATTCAATCACATCAAACTCCAGATTCCATTGAACAGTTTTATAGTCTTGCTGCTGAAAATCTGACGTCTCTTTTTGATTCTACTCTTAACATATCTTCAGCTTTTGCACATAGACCATCATCAACATCAGATCAGGATCAATCTTCATCTCCAATAGGTCTTAGAATCAAACTTGCTAGAGCTTTCTTTTTGGCTATTGTCAATGGACCGGGTGGTCGTGAATTACTCTCAGCTCAACTTTCACGATTCCTTTCTAGGCCAGGTTATCACATTTGGTCCATCGTCTCATCTGGTCTTAACAATGGATCATCCGATCAAAGTATGCCTAATACTTCAGATTGGGCTTGGGCTGCTGTTCTCTTTGAGGTTTGCAATCTTCTTCAACATCATCATCCAGATTAGAAACATTAACTTGTGATGTTCTACAAACACAGTGTATAGGCATCTTGGCTCATAGTGGCTTACCTATCACCACTCGGTTCTCGAACACTTCAAGATTACTAGGCCTGTGAGTCAAAAGTTAGGACAAACGTTACAGATTTTACCATACTTATATTTGGTTGGGTTCTGTGATAGTATATCTACTTTACCCAATCATTTACATCATCACTTGGTTTGGCTTTATAAGCATTCGGAATATCCTTCTGAAGCTTTTGTTGAAAAGGTGACCGAAACAAACGTATTGATCGGTGATCGATTGTCTCATTCAATACCGATCAATCCTACTCTTCTTGAAGCTGTTACCCCACGATATGGGTCTGATTGGATGATCACGGCTGCTAGTAGAGTGATGTCACTGTTATGTAAATCTTTGTTGTGTAATATGAACTTAACAGAGCTCAACATTGACATTTCATCTCATTTTAAACAGTTGCGGCAAACTTGAGATGTAAAAAGATCAAAGTAGATAATTTCTATAATACGGCTATTGATTTATTAGGATCGATTGACTTGGCAGCTGATTTTGAAAGATGGGAAACTTCAGCTTCATCTTATGCATTATGTGGATACCCCTGTTTATTAAGTATTGGAGCTAAGATCACGATGTTAACACATGAAGGCAAAAGACAGATGGGAGCAGAAGCAAGACAAGCTTTAGTGGATGGACTTTTAGGTCGTAGAGCTTTAGCACCTGTTTTACAATTGAATGTTAGAAGGAATCATTTGGTGGAAGATTCATTGAGACAGATTGAATGTTCTCGTGGTGAATTGAAAAAGTTGTTAAAGATTTGTTTTGTGGGAGAAGACGGATTAGATGGAGGAGGGTTAGTACCATTCATTTCTACCAAAACAAAAATTATAAAAGTCTTGAGATGAAAATTGATCTTAAGATTTTAATTTGTTTATGAATTTATAGATTGAAAAAAGAGTGGTTCTTGTTACTCATTCGACAATTGGTTGGACCAGAATATGGAATGTTTATACATGATCCAGATAGTAATCAACTTTGGTTCAATCCAGCTTCACAAGAATTAGGAGAATTCCGATTGATTGGAACAGTGATTGGATTAGCGATTTATAATCGAGCTACATTAGATATCAGTTTACCATTAGTTTGTTATAAGAAATTATTAGGACAAAATCAAGTTAGTTTATCAGATTTAGAAATCATGAAACCTATGACAGCACGTGGATTGCGACAATTACTTGAATGGGATCAACCTGAAATGGTAGAAGAAATCTTTTGTAGATCTATGGTTGGTGAATATGAAGAGTTTGATGGGACTGTGATTGAAGTTCCTTTAATTCCTAATGGATCTAATATTCCTGTTACTGGATTTAATCGAGAAGAGTTTGTGGAACTTTATGTGGATTTTTTGTTGAATGTATCGGTTCATCATCAATTTATGGTCAGTTTTGATTTATCCTGAAATAATTCAGATTTCAGTTACATTTAGCTTACTAAGGTTGTGAATACGTTTTTAAATACTGGTTGGTCGATGAAAAGGCCTTTAAACAAGGCTTTGATGCTGTAGCAGCAGGAAATGCATTAAGTTTATTTCAACCAGAAGAAATCGAATTAGTAGTAAGTGGATCAAGAGAAAGATTAGATATAGATGAATTATCAAGTACAACAGAATATGAAAATTATACACCGAATGATCTTACAATCATTTCATTTTGGAAATATTTAAAAAGTTTAAATGAATCAGAAGAAAAACAAATCTTAAGTTTTATTACAGGTACTGATCGAATTCCTACGTGTGGATTAAAATTGAAAATCTCAAAAGAGTTTAGATCAAATAGATTACCTTCTTCTCATACTTGTTTTAATCAATTAGTTTTACCTGAACTTTTTACAGTTGAAAAGATTGCTAAATCACTTTGGATTGCAATGAATGAAAGTGAAGGGTTTGGATTAAATTGATTTTTTTTTCTTCTTTTTCTTCTTGAACATCTTTTTTCAACTCTTTGTCTTTTTTATTTATTTTAGGTCATTGTACTTTGATCAAAAATGCGTTCATCTTGTAGCTTTGTTTGTTGATTAACTGCAGTTGTATTCTTATACCCTTCTATAATCTCTTCCTATCTCTCTGCCTGTGTATGTTTCTGTGTTCCAGAATTCGTCATTACTCAAAGATTTATATTATTGATTTCATGCTTTAAAATAATCTTTTACTTTCTTTTTTGTTTGGCTTTTTTGTTTTTGTTTTTTGAAATGAATAATACAAGAAATGATTTTGATTTTGATTCAAAAAAAACAATATGAATGATTTATTATTAAACATTTTTAGAGGTTTTGAAAAGGAGATTTTTAGTGATCTTTTGTTTTGGATTCTAGGTTTGAAAGTCATTTTGTTTAGAGCATCTGCACTGGTTTGCGGTTGTTAACTTGGT